>JASTWL010001343.1:0-42519 GCA_035220575.1 Temnothorax rugatulus | reverse complement strand
TGACCCTTCCATTGTTGTTATGGGAGTATTTTATACTTAGGTAAGATATGTCATTTTGTATTTACCTGCTTATTTTGGTGACAAAGCTATCGCATAACAATACAGATTCATAGCCTCACTTTTAATGTGAGTCTATTAGATTCATTAAAGCACACGGTCTCAATTTTGGATAAAAACTCAATTGAATCTCACTTGCCAGTATGCAAAAGGAATGTACATTCAACTGGCAATGAGTTATGACGTCACAAGTAAGAATTATCTGAGTTGTAAAAGCAACTTACATGTTCTTATACTAAATAAATTATTTGACATTGTACTGTTGTAAGTATTCAGCAACTTTCGGATAATGAGAGAACATTTTTAAAATAGGATGTAACCGTTTCAGCTGATTCTTTAAGTAAAGATTTTCGGTCAACAAGCTTTCAATTTTTTCATCTGTGTAGTACTCTTGAAGCTTAGGGTCCTGAAATGAATAAAAGTATATTAAATATGATAAATAGAACATTAAATTAATAAACAGAAAAAAATTGGGAATTTATATGCAGCAATTACCTCTACATTTGGCCCAGGATGCGTGCTTGGATTTTTTTGATTATCCTCAGTTGACACTTTTGGATTTTTTTGATTGTCCTCAGTTGACATTTTACAATAGCCAAAACTTAATCTAAAAACACAAATATGAGAAATATGACAAAACTGCAATATGAAGACAATTTTTTTGCGATGAGTATTATTTAAATAACATACTTTCGGCCCTTGAAATTGTTGCTCCAAATACGTGCAACGAAACGGAGACACGATGTGTTGATTTACGAAAAATACGACTTATAAAACGAATTCTACTGTCGCGCGTTTAAGAACACATGTCGAATCAATTAACACTTATTTTGAGTGTAACAGAATCGATATTAAGTTAAATTTTTAGATTAAGCGTGACTCCGAAAAGCGTATTGACGTTTACGTAAAGGATTCCTTGAAAGGTTATGTTTTCACATATGGTTGGAAGGAAAATGGCGGACAAGATACTCACATTTATAGAGCCTTAGGGCTCAGTCACAATGAGAAAAATAAGGAATAAGATAAAGGAATAAGGAATAAGGGAATGTCGCATCTCACTTCAGTACACGTACATTAAAGTGAGATGCAACATGCCTTATCCTTATTCCTTTATCTTATTCCTTATTCCTCTCATGTGACTGAGCCCTTAGTAACGTGCATGGAGGGGGTTGCGCGCGCAGCGGCGCAGCCGTATGACGAGGTAGCGCTACCTGATTTCCGGTTTCTTTACGGAAGCGAGATTGTTCTCGAGCGAGCGTGCGTTCATTACGCATCGGTTCTTCTTCGTGACAAGTCACGCGTGTCGAGTCAAACAGATTCGTAGCCTTTTGCTGTAACGAATTGCGTGATCTGATATACCGATTTACAGTTGTGCTCGGTATTAATTACCAAAGAGAAGGCGTATATAGAGGCTTTACGACGCCGACATATATGCAACGAACGGATAGGAGAAGCATTCACCATTAATCCCATGATTGAGAGAGGTCCGCCATTGCAGCCGATCCGAGTGACGAAGGCAATACTGAGGCCTTAAAATACGATTGCATCCTGCTTCTTATTGAGGTCGCATTCCTCCTTTCAGGAGAATTGAGGTCGCATTCCTCCTTTCAGGAGAATCCTTCTACGAAAAGTGGAAGTCCCGACAAAGGTAACTCTCGTTGTTCTGATTAAAGAATCATCGATCACTTTGAGTGGCTAAAGTGCGTTAGCGAAATGGCGATCTTTGATTCCAGATCTATCGGGAGCTTTTATTATTTCGGATGGAGATCACGAGAAGTGAGACTTTGCAGTGCGCATGTCATTACGATCCCATCCCCGAGCCTTCTCGATAGAATTGACGAGGCCGGACGAAAAGATTTCTTTTCATGCATTTGAGTACTCAAATAATTATACGGTTGCAATCACGAGTTAATTTACATTGTCTCTTGTGAAATATAATAACGACATCTACTTTTTCATGACAAATCTATCGTGCGGTGTTAAATGGCGTTAACTGATCGATGATTAACGATATTACTGCGTTTAATACGATTAATTCTTTACATTGGATATATAGCTTACATAATGTGAAGGCTCGTTCATCAGATGTAATTATTAAACTTCGAACGATCTTTCTCTTTCAATTACTACTTCTGGCGAATGCTACGCTGCTGAGTTGCAATTTATGATATGTTATCTATAATTTCTATATTGTTTGGTTCATTGATTCTATGGATTAATGCGTTTACTTGATACATATCTGTTGGATGGTAATGGTAAATGTTGCGATGGCAGCACTTGCGTGTTCCTAACAAGCGGCGCTCCCTGTTTTACCCCAAGCGTTTTTTTTACCGCGTTCGCGCCAGATTCTCCTCGCATGCAAGCCCGCAAGCGTAGCGCGTATACAAGCGTTCTTTTGTACTTGAGCTTTTCGTTAACATTAAACGCAACGTTCTATATTAGTGTGACTTTATTCTGCGCAACATATCCTGCTATATTTTATCAATATCAATTCCTTCTCTTACCCTAACAGCACGATTTATTGCAGCAACATTGCAGCAATATTGTCACATTGCACTTGCAGCGTAAAATTGCAGCAACATTGCAGCAAAATTGCCACATTGCACTTGCAGCGTAAAATTGTAGCAACATTGCAGCAATATTGGAATACAATATTGTGGCAATCTTGCAGCGTAAAATTGCAGCAACATTGCAGCAAAATTGCTACATTGCACTTGCAGCGTAAAATTGTAGCAACATTGCAACAATATTGAAATACAATATTGTGGCAATTTTGCAGCAATATTGAAATACAATATTGTGGCAATCTTGCAGCAATATTGCCACATTGCACTTGCAGCGTAAAATTGCAGCAACATTGCAGCAAAATTGCCACATTGCACTTGCAGCATAAAATTGCAGCAACATTGCAGCAATATTGAAATACAATATTGTGGCAATCTTGCAGTAATATTGCTGCAAGATGACACTGCAACATATTAAAAGACATATATATATACATATACGTACGTAGTAGTAGTAGTAGTAGTAGTAGTAGTACAAAAGTGGGAGGTACCACCAGGGTCCCTGTCGGCCACTAGATCTAGCTGATCCTTTGTGCCTCCCCACTCGTTTTTTGCTAGGTCTCAAAATACAGTCCTGAACCTTGTACCAGGTTTATCAGATCTGTAACCCTAGCATTTTCTAGATCCTGGGGGGTTAGGTACATACGCCCCAAGTTTTGTATCTCTTGCATATAAATGCCGGGCATTGGCATATTATATGTACGTTGTCTTCTTTCTCGTCTCCGCAAAGGCGACATGCCTTTTGCTTCGCAAGCCCGAGACTAAAAAGGTGTGCTCTGAGTACGGCGGAGTGACCAGTGAGCAGTCCCAACGCCATTCTCAGTTTCTGTTTGCTCAGCGCCAGTAGTTCTTTAGCCCTACTTGGTCTGCTGTCTTTCATCAAAGTCCTGGCCTGGCGGCAGGTTTTTAACTTCTCCCACCTGGCCAGATGTTCCCTTTTCAGGTGACCTTTGATGATTTCTTTGCCTACTGCAAAGGGTATTCCCGTCACCTGGCCAATTGGTGCTTCCTTAGCTCCCTTCTTGGCCAGCATGTCTGCGGTTTCGTTCCCGGGTATTCCTTGATGCCCAGGCACCCATACTAACGTGACCTTATTAAGTCCGCATAGTCTTTCTAATGCTAGCATGCAATCCCAAACCAATGCTGATTCGGTAGTTGTTTTTGCCAGCGCTTGTATGGCTGCTCTACTATCCGAGCAGATATTTATCTTCTTTCCCTTCGTATCTTTGTTTAGCAGATATTCCGTGCACTTTAGGATAGCCAGTATCTCAGCTGTAAAAACAGTTGAGTGGCTTCCCACAGGAATACTCTCCCTGTGGTTCTCCTTCGGCCCGTAAAATCCTGCCCCGAAGCAGTCATTAATGCCTGACCCATCGGTGAACCATAGATCCACATTGGGATCCCCGACTCACCTCAGGTCAGACCATTCTTTTCTAGTTGGTATTCGTGTCTTAAAATGCTTTACCAACTGGTGCTTTTTAAGAATTCTATCTTGTTTTAAAGTGAAAGGGTGTTTCTGAAACAGGTCGAGCCTTGTATGTCCCAATCCTGTATTTTTCCATTCTCCCTGACACCTTAGTCTGTATGCTGTGTTCCTCGCTGCGTTTACCACGGCCAGGTCCAGTGGAGGCACACAGAGTGCAATTTCTAGCGCCTCTGTGGGGGTAGTCCTCATAGCCCCTACTGCAGTTCTTAGGTAGCTCCCTTGTAGGCTTTTCAGAAGGTTCTTTGCTTCCACTTTCTCTGTCCTGGGCCACCAGATCACAGATGCATAAAGTAGTCTCGGTAACAGTACCGCTTTGTACAACCATAGTGCTATGGGAGCTTTGATGCCCCAAGACTTTCCCATGGCTCTTCTACACATCCACATGCATGAGTAGAATTTTTTCCTGCTCTCTGCAAGGTGTACTTTCCAGTTAAGTTTGGTATCTATATGTAGTCCCAAGTATTTAACTGAGGTTGTAAAGGGGATTACCTTCCCCCAGAGCTTAAGAGGCTCAATGGGTTCTGGTTTGTATTTCCTGGTGAAGACCATTATGTTGGTCTTTGATGGATTAACCATCAATCCCTTGGCCTCACACCATTTTTGGACGATCTTTAAGGCAACGTTCATGCGGTTCCTTAGGGTATCTAAGAAGGATCCTGTGATCACTATAGCTACATCGTCCGCATAGCCATAGGTCAGGAACCCCTTCTTTTGTAGTTTCACCAGAAGGTCATTGACTACGAGGCACCACAACAGAGGAGACAGAACCCCACCCTGCGGGCACCCCTTGCCCGGTTTACCAGTGATGCTGATATTACTGTGCGTGACTGTCAGGTTCCTCCCCGCCAGCATGTCTTCCACCCAGTCTACTAGCGGTTCCGGGACCCCATGTGCAATCAGTGCTTCCTTAATGGCCTTGTTCGAGGTGCTATCAAACGCCCCTTCTATGTCCAAGAAAGTTCCAATAGCGTATCCTTTCGCCTCCAGCTGCGTCTCTATCCTGCCTATCAGGTGGTGTAAGGCAGTTTCCGTAGACCTGCCCTCCCTGTAGGCATACTGAGCACTGGCTAGAGGGCGGTCCGCTAATGGTCCATTCTTGAGAAACCCATCGATTAGCCTCTCCAGGGTCTTCAACAGAAAAGAGGTCAAACTGATGGGTCTATAATCTTTGGCTTTAATGTGTCCATTTCTGCCAGGCTTAGGTATGAAGACCACTCTAGTGGCTCTCCATGCTTGCGGGACATGTCTCAGAGCTATGCTTGCCCTATAGATTTTAGTCAATGGGCCTACCAGCTCTTCGAGTCCCTCCTGTAGAAGCAGAGGGAGTATGCCGTCCGGTCCCGGAGCCTTATAGGGCTCGAAAGAGCGAACCGCCCACTCCACCGCTTGTGGATAAACCACCTTTGCCGCCAACGTCCAAGCCCTGGGCTTATAAACAGTCCTAGGTTGTCGTTGGTTCTCCGTGGCTGAAGAGGACTTTTGAAATCCCGGGAAGTGGACCTCCATGAGATGATTCAAAGTCTCCTCAGTTGTTTCTGTGAATTCTCCATTAGGGAGCTTGAGACAGCTCCACTGTGGGTCACTCTCTTTGCAGAGGATCTTGCAGAATCTGGATGCTTCCGGAGCACTCTCAATCCTCTCGCAATAGTTCCTCCACCCCGTTCTTTTGGCGCTAACTATCGCCTTTTTGTAATCTCGCTGAGCAGCCTTGTGCTTTTCCCAGGCTTCCAACGTATTTACATTTTTAGCCCTATTGAAAAGCCTTCTTACCCCGGCCCTGAGCCTCGATAGCTCTTCATTCCACCATGAGACCCCGGTCGAGGCATTTCTCGGCCTCAATGGGCAGTTCAGTTCAAAGGATTCCCTGATAGCATCGCTTACGAAACTCGCTGCGATCTCCAGGTCCTCCTTTGTATGGAATCTGGTCGGCGCATTTTTTAGCCGACTGACTAAGTCGGCTCTAAAGCCCTCCCAGTTTGTTTTCCTGGGGTTTCTCCCCCACTGTTCATCTTTTGTAATTTCACAAGGTCGAAGCGGACCTGTCTGTGGTCGGACCCTGAAGGTTCATTTGAGACCCTCCATCCCGCCACCAGATCCACCACACCCCTCGTGCACAACGTAATGTCTATCACTTCCTGTCTTCTAGAGTCCAGGAAAGTGGGTTCTGTTCCTCTGTTTAGGATTTGCAAGTTAGTGCTCATGATGAAGTTAAGTAGGCTTTCCCCTCTCGGGTTTATATCGGAGCTTCCCCACACCAAATGGTGTGAGTTTGCATCGCAGCCCAAGAGAAGTTCTAGCCCCCTTTCCTTCGCATAAGCTACTAGCTCTATCATGTTTCTTTGGGGGGGGGGGGGGTAGTTCCTCCGAATCGTAGGGCATGTAAACAGACCCCACTATCAGGTCCCTGACCCCTCCATCGTCTGTTTTAAGTTTCAGCCTTACAGCCACTAGGTCGCCGTCGCTAAACTGTGGTAATAGACAGGCATCCAAACCTTTCGCCACAATACAGGCTCTTGGTCTTTCTGCGTTGTCTGCTTTAAACAATTTACCACAACCTCCAAGGCCCTTAATGTGTCCCTTGACGAGCCACGGCTCTTGGATGAGGAATAATTGCTTTGTGTGCATCACAGCTGCGCACCTGGCTAGAACCGCCGAGGCGCTTTTGCTGTGATGCAAGTTGATTTGAGTGAAGGGGATATTGGAGCCCGCCATTGATTAGGCAGTCTCCGACCTATCCTCCTTCCTTCCTAACTCCCCCCTGCGGTCCCCTCCAGGCAACCTAACTGTCGCCTGGCCGAGACCACAGAAGGGTTTAAAGTTGAGCGCTTTAAGAGCACTCAACGCTCCCTCCCCAATAAGGGCAGCGAAGTGGGTGCTCGTAGCATCCTTACTTTCGCTGCCCCTCGCGACCACCCAGTCCGCGGCTTGGAGACCCTCATTCTGCCTGTCAAGTAGCTCTATCGCTTCCTTGACAGGCATTCTAGGGTCCTCCACGTGCACCACCACCCGATGACGCCTAGGCAGTTCATCGAGCTGCACTGCACGCAGCCGAACCCCATTTATCTCTAAAACCGAAGTTAGGCTTCGCAGCCACCCTTCGGTTTCTGCATCAGTGCAGTTAAAAATAACTGCACCGTCCCTATCTGCTGTGCCCTTGAAGGTGGGGGGGGGGGTACCCTTCGCAATGCCAAGGATACCCTCCTTCACCTTATCCTTCAAAAGCACAGCTTCTTTGACGTCCAGCTTTCGCTCGGGATACTCCATGGGAACCATGGCCACCCTTGCTAAGCCGGATGTTGCTTGGGCAAAAGTCCTCTGATCTACAGCGATCTTAGGCCTTTTGCCAACTGTGCAGTGCCAGGACTGGGTGTGCTCTGTTCCGATCTGGTTCGCTTGCACGTCCCAGCGGAAGCTTGCTCCCCCGTCCCTGGCATTGCCGCAGAGGCAGAGTTTGGTTCAGGAGCAGGCTTTTCAGCGCTGCTCTTCCCCTCCATCTGCCTCTGCCTCTTATAGCGACGACGTGCCGCCCCGCTATACTTTACCCGGCTTTTACCAGCTTGTGGTTGGGCCTTGTCCGGCTCCTTCCCCAAGCTGCCCGGTCTACTTTCCTCCGGTCGCTCGCCACCTAAGGTGGCTACGCCCTGGAGGACCTCTTCATAATTTGTATTATTTTGTGTACCCATAAAATTTCCACGAGTACCGCGGACGCGCGATGTCACCCGGGCAGAGCCGCGAATGCCCGGGGCTTGGCTCCTCCCGAAGGGGTTACTCCCGGAGGTCGCCCGGTTTCCGGGAGGCACCGTTAGTGACGCAGCACCCCCTGCGCCACGCAGCCATCAGCACGGTTGCTCACACCTTGGCTTGGGGGGTTCCTCTTGGTCGGGCGCGCCCGGCTACACCCCTGAGCGGGTGATCCCCGTGCGCGCCCTTAAGCCCCCCCACCCGCCTCAGAGCGGCCACCCGCAGCCCCCGAGAACACCGGGTCCGACGAGTGGTCCCGTCGTCCCCGCGCCCCGCGAACCACGCACACCCACCCCGAGGCTTCGGCAAGGTAGGAAGAGGAACCCGTCGGGGGAGTACGTACGTATATTATATATTATATGTACCAATTTAGTAGAATGCATTTACGTACTGCTTCTATGTACATATAATAGATATTCATATAATAGATATAATGTCAATATTAAAAATTTGTGCAGCTATATACTCTTTTTAAACTGAATTTGTTTCTTAAGATGATTTTTGAAAAATTATATATCTGCGCTGGTTGTGACATATGTAGACTATATACAACACTTACATCAAATTAAGAAGTAGTCTACCACGTAAGGCAGTTGGCTCACGATCCAGAGGTCCCGAGGTCCCGAGTTCGAATCCCACCAAGGTAAGTGTGTTTTTCAAATACGAGAAAATATTTATAATCATAGACTGCATCTTAAGAAACAAATTTAGTTATAAAATAGTAATAAAATTTCGAAAAAAATAATTTTTTTTATGCCGGGTGAATATCGAAAATTAGTGTCCTCTAGTATTAAGAGGACTGCAATCTTAAGTCTAGTATCTCATGGTTAGCGGATATTTCTCTAGATTTTAAAATATCTTCTTGAGACCGTATTTCAGAGGAAAATCCTCTAAAATCAAGCGGGAGCCACTAAATGACAGAATATTTTTTTGGGGGTAAATATTTGTTCAATGTAGTGCCACAACATTGCTGCAATATTGCAGCAAAATTGCGCTACAATATTGCCACAACATTGCTGCACATTGCAGCAATATTGCGCAGGGTAGGACATAGATAGATTGCTGCAGCATTGCAGCAATATTGCATGCAATATTGCAAGCTTGCCGTGCAATATTGCTGCAATATATCGTGTTGTTAGGGTATATGTATGTACGTTTGTTCGATCAGAGTGCAACTTACACTGAAGTGCTTCGTGGAGCGGGGTGCCTTCAATGCCTAATTTGATCGTACCCGATCCTGTCCAATTAAGAATACGCGCAAGTTTGTTTGATATGATTTTTGGTAGCAACTTTCCAACAGCAGATTTTTCTGTATCTGCGCGAGAAAATGAAGCAAAATAATCGACCTAAAAATGTAAAACACGAAATATCACTATTCAAGTAAATCATTAGTTATACGAGGTTACTACAATACTTACGGTAGCATTGAAGTTTATATCATTTTGAAGAAACTTCTGAAACGCATTGAATGCCTCGTGAGTTTGGAGGGGCAGCTGCGGCAAATTCTTGGACCGTACTATTGCCTGCTCTCCAGGAAATAGCTTCCGCAAAATTCTTTCTTGATTAATCAAAAATATATCGATTTTACTGCTCACTTCTTGTAGTAGTTCAGCCTTGACTAGCTGTACCGCCGAAGGCTTTGAAGTGACAACAGTTGAAACAAAATTTCGTTTTGCGTAAAAGTCCTGAAAACCTTTGACGTTTTCTATCATATAACATTTACAGGTTTCTGGAGAAGTGGAATTCTTACTTGCTGATTTAGTTTTCATTCTCTGCATATGAATTTCCTTTAATTAAGTATTAATTTCAACTGCCTCAGGTCAAAAAGAATATTCCTTTCGACCTGAGACAATTGAAATCAACACTTAATAATCTCATTGTCATCCAACAACTTAAATATTTTTATTAATTTAAACATGCCTTTGTTTATTACCTTTAAGCAATGAGGTTTCAAGGGCAGAAGCGTCCTTACTGTTTTTGGCGAGCGATTTTATTTCTGATGGTAGTAGTGACAATGTCGACGAAGGCGGTGATGGCAATGGTGATGGGAGTGATTGTGGTGAAGGCGTCGATCGTGATAATGGCTGATTATATCCAGCTGCACAAAAACACATAGATTATTGTTATAATTATTAGTCAAGATTGTTGTGAAGCATATAACTTTTGGCGGGCAGGCAGTCTATTAGATTAAAAAATGAGAACAAAAATCTGAAAACTGAAGTTATTAGTAGTGTGTACATTTCTCAGAAAAAAGGTACTAACTAAATAATTAACACAGTATTACTTCGTCTGTTCAAGCCGTTTAAAAGATACAGTAGCATTTTAACGAGGCGACAGAGATATATTTTCTTAAGTAGATTACCCAATGAAACAACGTAGTCAAATGATATCAACTTGATGAGAAGTACGATGTCAAAATAAGTGATTAAAATAATGGTAAAATAATGACAATAATATGACTGCATAACGTCCCATATACCATGATGGTTTGATTGTGACTACAGGAATATAAATACACGATTAAAATTAAATTATATTAAATGAGAGCAAAATAAAGGCAAAATATATTACATACAACAGTTTCACAGATAAGTTAACATTATAAATATGAATTTAAAAAAAACTATAATTTGGAGCTACGAGCCATCACTTGGTTATTTAACCAAAGGATTATGCATGTTATATTATGATAATGTTTCTGTACCACGAGTTGCCAAAACAAAGCTTAAAAATCAAATTCGAATGACGAAACATTTCACCTTTTAGTCTCTGTCAATAAGTGCTTGATAATGTCTCAGGAAACTCCGGATCCCAAAAACCTTTTAAAAAAATTTATTATATATATTATATAACATAGAAAAGTAATAATAAAATAAAATATCATACCTTCGGGTGTGTTTGGTCGCTCATATTTGTGTCGATGTCGCGAGCATTGATTCTTCCGTTTTTGTAATTCTTCTTTTGTCAATGACAATGTCTTATAATACTAAAATCAAATGTTATGAATTACTTTTTTATGAGAAAAATATTTATATTTACTTATTTATATTTTTTTATTTATATTATTTTTTTTATTTATATTTATTTTATTTATACTTATTTTTTTATTTATATTTATATTTATTTGTTTATATTGTAAGGCTGGTTCCGTCAGGATAGTGCGTAGGAGGAAACCGCGGTGTGTGCGGGTACAAACAAGTACAGCTTTTTTGAGCACCAAATGTATTTTCGATGGTACAATGGCCGGCTTTTACCGGAGAGTCTTACACGGACTTGCGAGCACATGCCGGGCTTGCAAGGACTGACTTGTCGCCTTCTTCCTCGGCAGAATATCCCCACCACTCTAACTCGCCGGGGAGACAACCAATCCCCGGCCGCCGCGTTAACGCTCTTACATTTAGCGCTGTCGTCGGCAGCGCGGCCAATCACCGGCAACCGACGCGCACGCCACTTTCGGTATAATCCCACGGTTATTTAGGTGTAATCTTACAATATTTATTTATTTATTCATATAACTCATAACTATATTGTTAATTGTTAGAATTAGGTGTAACCAAAGTTTTATTTTGATATAATACACCGTTTTCGGGAACGTATATATATATATATATATATATATATATATATATATATATATATCGCCGGGAACGCGCGACTCACACGTGTTTACGTTGCGACTTACTAACAAGAACTAGAAAAAACTAAAACTAGACGCGCGCGCTGCAACAAACAACAGCCAAGCGGGAAAAATGAGAGATAGCAAGCGTTGCCAACCTAGACGTTACAAACATCTCTAAATCCAATAGGCAGGGCGGGCAACCCAGAATTTAACGTTTTTCCGTTTTATCTCAACACTTCCCCTAAAAACTTTAAATTAAAAAAAAAAGGAAACAACAGCTGAACATTAGCTCGTCTAAACCTAATATATAAGAACTCTGTACTTAGTGTCCAATATTCACAATGCCTAACATTCCACGTAAACGCTCATATTGCACGCGCGGAATCGGCTTGGTTAAAATGTCAGCTATTTGATCGCTACCAGACACATGTTCAATATTTAGTTGCTTCTTTTGATAACATTCTCGTACAAAGTGAAAACGCACTTCTATATGTTTAGAACGCCTGTGAAAGATAGGATTCTTTGCAAGTTTTATAGCACTAGCGTTATCAACTAAAAGTACAGGCTCCCTTTTCAAGGGTGAAATCTCATTAAATAACCGCGTTAACCATACAATGTCCTTTGCTGCTTCACTAGAAGCAATATATTCCGCCTCAGTGGTTGAAAGGGATACACAGTCTTGTCGTCTGCTTGCCCAAACAATTGCTCCTCCACTGTATTTGAGAACGATTCCGCTGACCGATCTTCGAGTTGTTGTGTCACTGGCAAAGTCTGCATTACTGTATGCCTCAAGCTCACCAGTCTTCCAGGCTACATCGTAACGGATTCCTAGACCAACAGTACCCTTGATGTATTTAAAAATTCGTTTGGTCATCGCCCAATGTATCTGTCTCGGGTTCTCCATATACTGTGATACATAATTCACAGCGTAGGCAATGTCAGGTCGGGTTGCGACAGCCAGGTACAGCAAACATCCTACGGCTTCTCTATATGAAACATCCGTTAACTCATCACCAGCTTCTTCTGTCAGCTGACACTTTTCTATTGGTATGGAAACAGGGTTTGCATCTTCCATGTTGAATCTTCTAACTATCGATGCTGCATATGCCCTTTGGCTGATAAAAATCGAGCCATTTTCCTGACGACTAATCATCATGTTCAGAAATGAACCAAGGGGTTCTATAGTTATCTTGAATATATCTTTCAGATTGCTCAGGAGTTGATAGTGGTTTTACCTGTTGCAGCCACCAATCCGTCATCGACATATAAGACAACAATTATCTTCTCATTACCAGATTGTTTATAAAACATACATGGATCAGCTGAACTTTGCTGAAATCCAAGTCTGGTCATGGTTTCCTTGAATTTATGGTTCCAACGTCTGGGTGACTGTTTCAGTCCGTACAGGCTTTTATAAAGCTTGCAAACACGATCAGTACCGTCTTCATAACCTTCGGGCTGATCCATATAGATATCCTCTTCAATCACACCATTCAAGAACGCAGTCTTCACGTCAAATTGTGCTAGGTCCAAGTTTTCATTAGCAGCAATACTTAGCACTGTTCGAATCGTGTCAAACCGGGCAACAGGACTAAACGTTTCGTTATAGTCGATTCCTTCCCGTTGACTAAAGCCTCTAACGACGAGCCTAGCCTTATAGCGACTAATCTTTCCTTCAGCGTTGTGCTTGACACGATAAATCCATCGATTTGAAATCGTTTTGCGACCAGCCGGCAATGACCAAGTTGAGTTTTCCTCCAACGAAGCCATTTCCTCTTCCATAGCCTTCTTCCAGTGTTGCTTATCTGAAGAGTTAAGAGCCTGCACAAAGCTTCCAGGTTCGCTTCTATTTCAGCGAGCATTGACTCAACCAGTCGACGAGGTGGTTTCAACGTAGCTCTATCACGTAGCTCACGTTGAGTCAGTTTCGGAGTCTCCGCTGGGTTATCCTCTTCATGAAGGTCTTCAGATGATGTATCTTCAGTTGAAGAATTCGATGATGCGCCTTTTTCATCTTTTACCTCTGTACTTGTAGATTGATCAGGGATCCAAGCAAGTGTCTTTCCCGGATGTTCCGGTTCAAATACAACATCCCTACTGCGAATAATTTGATTGGAGGACTTCAACCAGATCCTATATAGCCTTCAATATTGTCCGAATAGCCAACAAAAAAGCCAGGTTGAGATTTCGAGTCCCACTTCTTACGTCGTTCCTTCGGCACATGAACATAACATGGCGTTCCAAAAACGCGTAGATTTTTCAAGTGTACATTCTTTCCTGTAAACAGTTCATATGGGGTCTTGTCCTGAACACGACTTGGTCCGGTTCGATTGAGAATATACACGGCTACGTTGACGCCCATAAGAACTTCGGCATATTCTTGGATAATAGCATCGTACGAGCGAGTTAAACTACAGTTCGATTGGTACGCTCAGCACACCCATTTTGTTCTGGGGTGTAAGGGTTTGAGATTGCTAGTGTGACGCCATTCGATTTTAACAGTTTCCGGACCGCTTCATTATGAAATTCCAAGCCTCCGTCGCATTGAAGAATTTTTATTGATCTTCCGCATTGATTCCTCACGACTTGCAACATCTCATTGATCTTTTCAACAGTTTCAGACTTCTTCTTCAAGAAATAAACGATGCGTAGCCTTGAATAGTCACGTAAAACACACAAAGTATTTTGACCCGCCAAGTGACGTTGTTTCCATGGGACCACACAGATCGGCATGAATAACTTCACCAGGTGATTCAGCACGCTGTTGACGTAGTTGAAAACTGTTTCGGTGTTGCTTCCCCTCAATGCAGGAACCACAAAACTGATTATCGTCGAAAAAGTCAATCTGATTTTTCACGAGAAATTTCTTTACGTGATTTTTATTCTGATGGCCAAGGCGTTCGTGCCATACGTGTAGAGAATTCTTTGATGCCAAGTTAACCTCTCCTATGCATGCCTTTTCAGGCGTTCTCACACGAATTACCATCTTGAACAGCTGGTTAACACGCACTTCGCGAGCTTTAATAATACCGTCTTTTACAAACTCACAACCGTTTTTCGAGGAATTAAATTTCATACCCTTGTCCAAAACTGAAATCACCGAAAACAAGTTTCGACGAGCAGCCGGCACAAACAACACATTTTCCATTTGTCCTGGTGACCACTTTCCGTCAACTAGAGTTTCGATCTTGATTGTTCCTTTTCCTAGGGCGTCCATTGTAGTTTTATTTCCAATGTAGATCTTCGCTGGTGTTTTGAAATAATCAAACGATGTAAACAAGTCATTTCGGTTTGTCACATGATCCGTTGCACCGGAATCCACTATCCACGAATCATTGTCGAGCTCAGCTGTCATGGTTTCACAAACAAAAGCTTCTTCTTTCGGATTGCTATCTTGCGTTTTCTTCAGTTTCTTAGGGCAGTTCTGACGAAAGTGCCCCTTTTCTCCGCAATTGTAGCACTTATAGTTCAGCTTGCTTTTTCCTTTTTCACTAAGCTTTGACTCACCTGATTGTTGTGACTGTCCTTTCTTACCACTAGTATTTCCGCGATCGTGTCTTTTAGATTTGCTCGCCACTAGTGCAGCCATCTGTTCCTGCTTTCCGACTCGAATCTTCCGGCGTGCGTCGTCAGAGGTTAATACCTCAAGCAAATTACCGAACGTTTGCTGATTCTCAGCTCTTGCCCACCATGCCTGGCGAAGACTCTCATATTCCTCTGGCAATGTATCCAGCAACTTAACCGTTAACGATAATTCATCCGGCTTTACGTTTAATTGCTGCATGCGTAGGATTAGTCCCTCGAATTTGGCAATATGAGTCACCATGTCGTCCGACGGATCCATGTTGAAATTGAAAAATTCCGATTGGACAGTATGCGAAGCTTGTTTCGTCTGTTGTTCATAAATCGTGTGTAACTTCAGCCACATATCCCGCGCAGTCTCACATAAAACCAGAAGCGCCATTACTTTCGTATCCAGCGTCTTAACTATAATTTGACTCGCGGCACGATCGGCTTTGTCCCACATTTTGAGACCTTCTCGATATTGTTCTTGTTGCTGAGCTGCCGCATCCGCCCGCAGCGGATTCGGTTTTAGGATTTCACCGATGCACACTTCGTATGCATTTTCCGTTCCACGCAGTAAATTCCGCATGGCAAACTTCCAAATGTTCCAATTATCCGCGTCACGCAGCTTCTCGATTCCTTGATATTCCATCTTCCGGTCGTTTCCTCACAGGACACAAAGACAATGTCAATGCGTTTTCCGCGTTCACGCCCGTACTCGAGATCCGCGCTCACGAGACAACGCCCACTGTAAACCACGCTTTTCGATAACTGCGTACTCGGCAACAACGTTCACGGCAACCACACTCACGACGAACCGCGTTCACGACGAACCACGTTCACGGAACCACGTTCACGACGAACCACGCTCTGCTACCATGTTAGAATTAGGTGTAACCAAAGTTTTATTTTGATATAATACACCGTTTTCGGGAACGTATATATATATATATATATATATATATATATATATATATATATATATATATATATCGCCGGGAACGCGCGACTCACACGTGTTTACGTTGCGACTTACTAACAAGAACTAGAAAAAACTAAAACTAGACGCGCGCGCTGCAACAAGCAACAGCCAAGCGGGAAAAATGAGAGATAGCAAGCGTTGCCAACCTAGACGTTACAAACATCTCTAAATCCAACAGGCAGGGCGGGCAACCCAGAATTTAACGTTTTTCCGTTTTATCTCAACATTAATATTGCATTACTTCTCTGCATTCCCAGCAATCCGAGCCTTTTAACTTTGCTCTATCAGCTTTACATCGCATGTTAAGCTGCTCTGAAACGTCCTTTCTTTTTGACCATCTGTAAATAATGTTTTTATTGGATATAAAAGCAACTTACATTAATACAATTAGTAAATGATATTTACACATTAAACTCGCATTAAACTTATCCAATAACATCTTTTTTCAGGTGGCTTGTTTTCTGTGTCATCCAAATTGAAATTATCCATTTTATTCGTTAATAGTTGATCTTTATTTTGAGCTTTAATAGATTTTTTAATTTGAATATCGGTCTTGTTATGCATTTTTATTGGTGAAAGATAACTTATGTTAACTTTATCTTTTAATGTATTAACATTTTCCATTTGCGTAGAAGTATGTTTAGGCGAAGGACATAATGAAAAATCTAAACATTTTACAGGAATTTTCCTCTTGAGTTTCAAACACTGTTTGACTTTAGATGCAACACTTCTTTGCATAGGACTGGCTTCTATCACTTCATCTTCATCGGAAATTTCACTAGTGTTGTTCACTAGTGTTGTAGCACTATTTTCAGTTATTATAACAGGTGCATTTTTCTTGACTGGATAAAATGCAAGTCTCTTCACTCTCTTCCTTGGTATAAACAATAAGGACGGACTTTTTGACTAATTATTTTCGTCGGTATTTAAATTAATAGCACTTATATTTATTGTATCTAATTCTAATATGTCTAATGTATCTAAATCCAATATAATGGGATACTATTGCTTTCTTGTTGTGACATTGCTTCATCCTTTGTTTTTGTACAAGGCGTATTAACTGTTATTTAGGATGAGAAATGGTCACAAAATTACATAATATATAATAATTAATCGATGAATTAAAATATGTTTACACATAAATGACGGTTTTGACATCATATTGACATCATTTTGACTGTCTTCACTGGTAGGATTGAAAATTAGAAAGCCATACCTGGACTTGCATCATCCATCGTGAAGGAGTGTGATTTTTGAATATCGAAGTTGTCATCAGGTCTATTAGAAGCCAGCTCTTACGATACGTAACATTCGGTTACAATACCCTCGTATATGGTTGCCTCAACCAAAGGATTATTGCTATCTCTCTTATGTGGTCTGCAGCACAAATATTATGGTTGAGAGATCCATAAGATATAGCTGCACGGTAAAGCACTGAATCACTGATTGAGAGTTCAGTTCCATTGCGTGTGCAAAAGAATTTCTGCATAGAATAAAGTATGTGGTATAGAATTGTGCGGTAATTGGATACGATAATGTGCAAATCAGAAATTTGCAGCAGATTGGCACATTAACTGTGTCTACAATGTCCACTATTAAACTCGTATTTTACCGGCAGAGTCTGGCGACTTAACCTAATTTAACCTGTTAATCTAATTCCAGCAAACGCCAAGTTATATGTAAGTTAACAGATTGGCGACAGATTCTGTTCGATTTCTGCTGCCAATCCCTATTAAACTGCCAAACTGCGTGTACAGCTGCTCTGTTTCTGCCGCCAATTTACTGCTAAATGCATGTGAATAGATTCCGTTATATTAGCATTAGTACCTACACATAATCATTATGGTTGTAACATCTAACATCCATATATTATGGTTGCTACATTCATATAGCAGCTATCCTTACTAAGGTTAGGGCAACCATATAGGTCTCTTCCAGAGTACTATGGTTTCCATAACCCTTTTGTATGGATAGGCGAAAATTAACATTATTATTCTGTTGTAGCAACCGTAACTTTTTCTCCGTGTATAGGTATTGCTCGGGGGGGGGGGGGGGGGGGGGGTCCCCGGATTCGCGATTGGTCTGTAGCCCGGGTGGTTCGAAGGACCTGAGGGACCATTCCCTCACGAATACAACGAAATTAAATGAAAGCGTGCGACTCACCGTATCGTTGCCCAGCTGGCTGTGGAGGTCGTCCTTCCGTCCGGTGTGAGCTCTCCTTGTAGCGGGAAGAGCAAGCAGGCAAGCAGGAAAGGAGCGTGCAATCAGGCAGCGGGCGCACAGAGCAAAGCAGGCAGGCAAGCGAATACTAGTGCACTGGATGACGGCGGTTCAATATGAGTGTATGCGGCCACGTACGAACGATGAGTGAGTGCTCCGGCACTCCCCGGCTCGCGCTCCTGTAAGTACGGCGCGAGCGAGTACCAACTTCCACAATTAGGGATGCCACCGCGGGCGGGCAGCACGAGTCGGGTGAGTCGCGCGAAAATTGGCAATCCGATCGCGGCCCGCCAACGTTTCGCGCGAGTCTATGAACACGGAATTGCCGTTACCGACGATAACGGCTCAAACGATACGCAAATGTGATGCAATGCAACGACTTAGAACTAACGCAATTCAAGTGAAGAATGACTTATCAACTAATCGAAACGTATGTACAGATATTTACATGCGAGCGCCAAACAGGTATGCAAATAGGCAGGTACAATAATAAACGCAATTACTCGTGAAATAAACTGCATGCACAATTATAATTAATTAATTAATTTATTTATTTTAATCCTTGCCTTGCGGCTTAGGATGACCTCCGTCAACTCTTACATACATTACAAACATATAGAATCTGTCCATTACATTGGCGTTTTGAAGAGACGTACCCAACCCAGTACATTTCACTCTTCCTATCCCGACCTGGCCCTTAGCCTTATACATTCTCGATCCCTCCCTCCCCTACTCGTTCCTTATCATTTCTAACCTTTTCCATTTATCCTAATCCATTTTATTACTTCTAGTCCTCTTCCTTCCTCTCCTAAAAATTCTTTTAGCTGTATCTCGCTTTTTGTCGCTTCACATTCTGTTAGTATATGTTCTATGTTCTCCTTTTCTTTTTGGCATATTCTGCATCTTCTATCCTCCTCCTCTCTCCAACATGCACAATTATAATAACGTCCTGTATGCATTTGAATTGTCGTTGAAATTTTAGTGCAATATAGCCGCCACTCCTTTCCGTAGGTTTTTATGTTTTATATCTGCTAACATTAAAATTTACAAAAAGAAGTGGCGGCTATGCCGCACTAAAATTCTAACGGTAATACGAATGCATACAGGATGAACGGTGCACATGCAGTTTATTTCACGAATAATTGCTTTTATATCATTGTACCTATTTGTTTGTACACCTATACTGCGACCCGTTTTCCTTCGGTCTCGCTAGCCGAAGGGGCGCTGCCGCAAATTGCCTGTAAAAGACGGTAGCTCCCCGGTATCCGCGAAAGCAATTTCCCGACGAAATATTCTAATGGGCGCCAGGTGCGATTACGCGCACCACGTTTCGATAGCTCAATCCCATACGCGATTACCCAACGCTAACTCAGGGTGTCAGTTCTTTGTCGAGGGAGGTGAGGAAGGAGCGTAGCGCAATCAGCACACAGCAAATAATAAGATAAAGAATATGATATATTTCATAAACGAGACAGAACACGGTAATCCCGCAACGAACGAGAATTCGCAAGACCGATCCTACGTGTCATAAACGAAACAGAATACGGTAATCACGCAACAAACGAGGATTCGCAAGACCGAGGGTATTTTTCCGTAATACATAAACGCCGGGAATCGATACGAGACGAAGTACCCGGTAATCGGTCCGCGAGGACACCTACACGAATATACGGCGGAATTCACAAGATCGTGACCGCGAACAGGCAATGCACTGCCTCAATCAACACAACGATACCGAATTATTCCGGCCGTATGGCCGCGAAACTCCCTGCTGAGCGAACGCGACGATATTTGCCCGCACGGAGACGACGCAATATATCCGCGAGGCTCTCCAGGAGCGCGGCGCAATACCTCTGCCGAAACGCGCCCCTAACGCGCCCGATATTCCGCGACACTCGCCACGTACGCGACAGAATGTCCGATAGTTCACGATAACACGATACATCTGCGACGATATACGCGATCAACACGTCCGCGACAACGTACACGGCTTTCCACGACACGCACGCAATACCGTATAACGCATACGGCACGCCTCGATTCACGAATACGCAATTTCACACGCACACGATACGTCTCCGTTCACGAACACGCAATTGCACACGCACACGATTTGACTGCCGGCCGCGCGAACTTCCGAGAAGGGCTTTATGAGACTTTTCCGGTGTTGTGAGGCGGAAGTCGCCGTGTCATTATTTCGACATCTAGCTGTCAGCGCTTCTTCCGAATATTGCCAAACCCACCCGAGCTGGCATCCCGGGTGTTGCAAGTGGCACCCCGGTCACTCACCCGGAAGCAAAAGCGCTGACAGCTAAGTCAGCAGCGCGGAAGCAAATACGCGAGTGATAAAAGCCCGCCCTTCCGAGAAGCGGCGGGCAGTCTGGAACATAAGACTAATCGCGCACGACCGACGTAACTAATATACTGAGCGCCCGCAAGTCAGGGCAGTGTAGTTAAGAAGACATCTGTATTCTGTCAAGTTATACTTTATTAAACGTTGTTACAACAAGACTCTGTCAATTGATTCTCTCAACCTCCCGGCGGATCCAGAAGAACTCAGTGCCGACCCTGATTCCCAAGGCACGGCACAACAATTGGTGGCAGCGGTGGGATCTGCCAACCGGAAGAGAGGACATCCTGTCAGATCACGCCTGCAATACGGGAACGGATCATTAGACGGCGGTAAATATCCCGGAGAGGAAAAGCCAGCCAGATCCCGAGTGAGTGAAACAACGGTAGCAGCCCCGCGTGTTATCAACGACTACCGGAGAGGCCCCGACCTACCGCACCGATTCGCTAGCCGAGGCAGCGAAGCAGCGACTCAGGGACGCACCAAGCCGGCGAAACAGCGCAGCAGAGACGCAGCAAAGCAGAGGCGAGCCGAAGCAGCGAGGCGGCCCTGCCGGACATCGACGTTGCAGAAAGCAGACACCATGCGCTACGCGACGGCACTGTAAGTCCGACTCTCTTTGTAAGCCGATTACGGCACGCGCCGCGAACCAAATTGTAAATTACGAGCGTCTCAATCGCGAACGCGAGTCCCGACGGAAGCGCCGAAAAAGCCTTCGCGATTTCAGGAGTCACCTGTGTTAGAACGATAAATGTCGGACGACCAGTCCCGACAAACCCCTGTCAGCAACGCGTCATTCGTGCTTAGCGAGCGCGCGCAGCAAGCAATTGAACACAGCCGTCAGAGCCCCCGCCGGGCCACACGACACACGAACCGCAACGCGTTAAATAGCGTACGCAGGAACTTAGACGCGCAATCAGCTGACGACAATACGCCAGTGCTCGACCTACATCCGAACGTCGTGTTAGAGCGCGAATTCGCATTTTTGGACGCGAGTCTTTGCACCCCGCGAACTAGCCTAGATAACGACAGCGGCGACGAGAATACACGCGAAAACCACGACCGTGACGCACGCCAACTGCCCCCGACCGACGGCGACGCACGATCAGACACCTCGGCCGATTCTCAAGGCGAGAACGAAGGGAGAGGAGATTTCTCCCTAACGTCGTACGATAGCGACATATTCGACCCCGCGGAAGAAGACCATACACCGCGAGCAAATAAAATGAGCCAGCAACGAGCTGCAACGGGCATTTCCCCGCGCGTGGATATAACGCCCGCTCAGATAAGCGAGGAGATAAATCGGCTGGAACAGGAAGCCCAGCACCCGCACGAAACGGGCCAACGCCGAAATCCCGAGCCGGCACAAGCGGGCTCAGACGCCCGAGACGCCGTGCTCAACGATGTCATAAACCTAATGCGCGACATGCAGGCGCGCATGGACCGCGCGGAGACTGCAGAATTCGACCGCTCCGTCGAGATGCTCCGCGCGATCCGCGAATTACAGGGCCGAATGAGTCGGATAGAATCCGGTACTTATGATCGCCCCGCCGAAGTAGGGCGCCGCGTACGCAGCCAGGGGCCACTAGACGTGACGTATGGGCGGACGAATAGCGACGTCCGTAACCAGCCAGGGCACAATATCGGGTTCCTCAGCCTGAAAGAGGCCCGAAACATGATTCCCGAGCTAAACGGAGAATCGAGAGAGCGCGTCCGCGAATTCATCAGCGCGAGTAATTACGCAATGAAAAACATACAGCCCGCGGACGAAACCATGCTCCTAGAGGCAATACTCTGCACGAAATTTAAAGGCAAGGCCATGACCGACTTCGACACGCGCGATATTCGCGATTTCGAACAACTGAAACGAGAGCTCGAAACAGAATATCTAGGAAAGCGCGGTATGACCCACCTGCAGCTGGAATTCAACTCCCTGAAACAGGAACCGGGAGAGCAAGCGCAGGAATTCGGGCGTCGAGTCGAGAAACTCGCGAGAGAACTGTACGAGGCCATGGAAGAAGGCCAAGGACACTCGCAAGAGCAGCAAAAGGCGATACTGGAAAGTATAAAAATGCAAGCGTTGCATAACTTCCAGATCGGGCTGCATGATGATATTAAGATGCTGGTCCGAGCACAACGATATCAAAGCCTACAAGAGGCAATAACCGGTGCCAGCGCCGAAGAAAAAGTTAGAGGCCCCTCCCCGCGGAACGGGCAAGCGGCAAACAGGAATAAATTTAACGGGGGAAACGCGCGAAATGCGGGAAACGCGACCGCGCAATGCCACAAATGTGGCAAGACCGGCCATTACGGGCGAGATTGCCGTACAAGCCGGCAGGCAAGTAAATTCGCGCTGCCGAGAGCGGACAAGCCCGGTGGCATAAACACAATCGAGTGCACCTATTGTAAGAAAGCAGGGCACCAGAGAGACGAGTGCTGGTCGTTAAACGGGCGACCAAAGCCTGAGCGACCGCGCCGATCAAGGCCGGAACTTGCTAAGAAAGCACCCGTAAGCACAGTAAGAAGGACCAAATCGAACATATCTAGCGAGGACGCATCCTCCAGCAGTAGTAGCGAAGAGGAGGAGAAGCCGAGAAAAAATAAGGCACGCGCCGCTGAGACATATCGGGTGTCTCAGATAACGGAGAAGCACAAGCCGGGCCCGCTGGACATTATAACACTGCCTGTACAGGAGGCGGAAAGAGGAGAACTGAATCTCTTATTAGATTCCGGAGCAACCCTAACCTTAATCAAGGTCGGCAACCTAAAAGGGGAAACAATGGTGCGAGAGGAAAAACTAGCACTAATCGGCGTAACGGGACACCAGATACACACGCTAGGAAAAATAAAAGCGACAATAGATCTCGGGAAAAGGAAAATACGCCACACAATGTACGTAGTAAAGGACGAGTTTCCCATCGAATACGAAGGAATATTGGGAAACGATTTCCTAACGAAACATAGAGCTGATATTTCTAATACATCAAAGCAACTGAGAATAGGAAAAACCATCTTCAAACTTCGGCCGTACCGAAAGGTAACACTACCTCCCCGCAGTGAGACCATTGTAGAAGCCGTGACAAATCATAACCGAGTAGGCATAGTGAAAAGCGGCGAACCTGCCCCGGGAATCTTTATCGGGCATTGCCTTGTAAAGCCAATCGAATTTACTTGTCCGGTCAGCATACTGAACGTGACGGACAAACCAGTGGAGATCCTCACTCCACACGTAACGTTAGAAGACCTGCCGGCGGACGACACCGCAAGCATACTCACGTTACAAGCGAATGAAGAACAGACTGTCACAGAGCGACAAAAGAAACTGCGCGAGCAAATACAAACCGAGCATCTAAACGCCGAAGAGCGAAAAGAAGTAGAGAAAATCTGCGATGAATACTGCGATGTATTTTATCTAGATGGAGATAAACTGAGCACAACCACAGCCATTGAACATGAGGTAAATACGCGACCCGATAGCGCGCCGGTAAATGTGAAACCATATCGGCTACCAGAGAAACATAAAGCCGAAGTGAGAAAGCAGATACGAAAAATGCTAGACGACGGAATAATCCGCCCTAGCACAAGCCAGTGGAACGCGCCGATAATAGTTGTCGCCAAGAAACCGGACGCGTCTGGCATAATAAGATTCCGAGTCGTGATTGACTTCCGGAAAATGAACGACCTAACCATGGGAGAGTCTTTCCCCATGCCGCAGATTACCGACATACTCGACCAACTAGGAAACGCGAAATATTTCACGGTGTTAGATCTAGCATCGGGATACCATCAAATCCCGATGCAAGAGGGCCATAAATGCAAAACGGCATTCTCCACTCCGGACGGACATTTCGAATTCAATCGAATGCCGTTCGGACTGAAAAACGCGCCAGCAGCATTTCAACGGCTGATGTACGCAGTACTAGCCGGCCTGTTAGGTTTGAAATGCTTCGCATATATCGACGACATCGTGATCTACGGAGCATCGCTAAGAGAGCATCTTAACCGATTAATCGCGGTATTAGAAAGACTGCGAAAATTTAACCTAAAGCTACAGCCAAACAAATGCGCATTTCTACGAAAAGAAGTCGTCTATTTGGGCCACGTGATTTCCGAAGGGGGAATATCACCTGACCCGTCCAAACTACAGGCGGTAAAAGAATTCCCAACGCCAAGAAAGGTGAAAGATATACAATCTTTCATCGGGCTAGCCGGATACTACAGGAAATTTATTGAAAACTTTTCAAAAATAGCCAAGCCATTAACAAAGCTCACGAAGAAAGGAGAAAAGTTTAACTGGACGATCGAACAGCAGAACGCGTTCGATATATTGAACGAGAAATTAACGACAGCACCGGTGTTGAATTACCCGGACTTCAGTAAAGAGTTCTTAGTGACTACCGACGCGTCAGATTACGCCATCGGAGCCGTGCTCTCACAAGGGACAGTAGGCCAAGACCGACCGATCGCATACGCCAGCCGAGTATTATGCAAGGCTGAGCAAAATTATAACACCACAGAAAAGGAGTTATTAGCCATCGTGTGGGCGGTGAAGCATTTCCGTCCCTATTTATATGGCGTTAGATTCAAAATCATAACCGATCACAAGCCATTGATCTGGTTATTCAACGTAAACGACCCCGGCTCCAGACTAATAAGATGGAGACTTAAACTGGAGGAATACGATTATGAGATTGTGCATAAAGCGGGAAAAAAACAACGTAAATGCCGATGCACTAAGCCGAAATCCGATAGCAGAGGCATCAGCGGTAAATGTAACGCAACAGGACGACGAAACCCCGAGAAAATACTCGGAGGAAGAAAAACGGCAACTGCTGTACGAGTATCATGACTCACCTACGGGGGGGCACCAGGGAGTCACGCGAACATTAAACCGTATCCGATTACAGCACGACTGGCGCGGAATTACGGCGGATGTAGAAGACTATATAAGCAAATGCGAATATTGCCAAAGAAATAAATTAAGCAGAAAAACGAGAATGCCATTGATCATTACAGACACGTCCGAGCGACCATTCGAGAAATGCGCGCTCGATATAGTAGGCCCGTTAACGGTTACGAATAATGGAAATAAATATCTCCTCACGTTTCAAGATGATCTTACGAAATTTAGCAAGGCAGTACCGGTAGAAAATCAGGAGGCGAATACAGTGGCAAAAGCTTTCGTAACGAAAATAGTATTAGAACACGGAATTCCGGAGAAAATTCTCACGGACCAAGGTACAAACTTTACGAGTGAGATATTCAAGAACATGTGCAAGTTGCTGAAAATCGAAAAAATACAGACAACAGCATACCATCCAGAGAGTAACGGAGCGCTGGAAAGATCGCATCGCACTCTAGCCGAATATTTGAGGCATTACATAAATGAGGACCAGACCGACTGGGATGAGTGGATCCCTTACGCAATGTTTACTTACAATACGACGCCTCATACGACGACAGGACTGACACCGTTCGAACTCGTCTACGGGCACCGAGCGAACCTACCGACAGCCCTAACGAGGCCCCCGAAATTAACGTATGCGTACGAAGACTACGCGAAAGAACTACGAGAGCGAATCCGCGCCACGAATCAAGTCGCGAGAGAGCATACCAGAGAAAAAAAAGAAAAAGCAAAACAACAATTTGATAAAAAATGCAATGAAGAAACATTTAAGGTAGGAGACAAGGTATTGCTATACGACGAAACTGTACGACGCGGAAGATCGAAAAAGCTAGAATCACAATGGATAGGGCCATATGTGATCATAGAAAAGCACAGCGAGGTGAATTTTACAATCAAAATAAAGCGCAAGACGATACGCGTGCATGCAAACAGGTTAAAAGCATTTATCGAGGAGTAAAGCCCACGCGATACAGAACATTAAAAATAAGTAGTAGAAATAAGCAAGAGATAACAAACATAATGACGACTTACTGGAAGACTACTCCCGACGAGGACGAATCAGGACCACGTCCCTTCGCCCTGTTGCGGTGTGCAACGTCACTCGCAACGGAAAGATAGGCACCATGGGGTCAGGACGGGCCACCTCCGCGTACGGGGGGGGGGGGGAGGAGATTGGGTCGACTCGCGTTCCGCTATTACAGCAGCCGGCGCAAGATCCACCCAATACACACGGTGACAAGCGTCGCACATCGACGGCGCGAAATGTTGAGCACAACGGAAGCACCGCATAATCAATTAAAATAAGAAATAAGCCACGAAGAAAAACAAAATCACTTGGCCAAAGCTAGCAAGCAACTGACGCGAGATCGCGCAAAAGAGAAAAAAAAAAAAAAAAAAAAAAAAAGAGAAGAAGAAAGAGCAACCCGAGACTAACGAACATAGTCAGCAAAACACACATTTCATACGAAAATAATATGATAAGAAAACTTACCTTAATTCCGCCGGGGAGCACCACGCATCTGACCGGTCAAAAAATACATGCGCAACTCGACGAGCAGCAAGAACAACGTCATTTGATCGGGTACTCGATCGGGTTCATACGACAAAAACTCCCGAAAACCAACACGATGAAGGAAGGGATTGTGAACAAGGCTCCAAGCCTCAGACAAGTCAGGCACTACAAGCACAGGAGGGGTGGTCCCCTCCCCCTCATCAACAGCCCGGAGTTCCTCTGGAGTCACGACACCCCTAACGGGTACAAATCGTTCGAGAGGAGTCATAATTAAAACAAAAAATCACAAGACGAGACACGACAAAGAGACAGTCTCAGACTAAAGCAACGCGCTAAATTATATAGAAAACCAACAGCCGTAATCAGCGAAAAATGTAATAAAAATAAAACAAGGTCAAAGACAGCATTCCTATTACAGGATACCAATCATCATGTTACACCTGGCAAGAGAAATGTCACCCGAACCGGTGCCGCCGTACGAGGTGACATCATTCAGCGACGAGCCAGGAATTTATTTCGAAAAAATCGGGACTATGCAACTACAGGAAAATGCATGGAAACTAGCCATCAGAATCGATGTAGCGGCGTTTGGAATAAGGCACCGCCAGCTCCAAAATTACCTCGGACAGATTAAAAATTTATGCGATAACGTAAAGGACAACGACCGAGACATATGTAATAACATGCTCCGCATAACCGAGGATGACAACACGAAACTGACACAACTGATAATACGACTGCAAACTATCTACAGAGTACCGACAAACCGACGCGGACTAATAGACGCAGTAGGAACAATAAGTAAAACGTTATTTGGAACGATGGACGCCGACGACGCGAAGCACATACAGGAACAGATAGAGTTAATGCGAAACCAACAAAAGGTCATGCGACACGCGGCGAAAAGTCAGATCAAAATTATAAACGCAACGTTAGGACACATGGAAGCGTTAGAACACGCTATCGACAAAAACGAAAATCTGCTAGCGAATGTAACAAAACGAGTACAGGAACGAGTGGCGAAGTTAGCGCATCGCGAGGAAATAGACGAACACCTGTTAGCGATAACTGCGATAATCAACAAATTAACAAATGATGTAGAAGACGTTTTAGCGTATCTCACGTACTCTAAGAGCGGAATAGTGCTCGTGCGACTACTACCCCTCGAAAACATTATAACCGAATTGAGAGAAGCGACGACTCACCTATCCCAAGGAGCCCATTTTCCTTTTAAAATACAAATCGAAAATTGGAACAGAATTCAGGAATTCATAGAAATAAATGCTTATTATGACAACCCCAACGTATACACAATCCTGACCTTCCCCATTGTCACGTACCCAAAATACGAAATTATAAGAATAAACCCCCTGCCGGTTCATGACCGTAAAAATATATTTGTGATACCGAAAACTATGCACGACCTACTAGCTATTGATAAGGAAAACAGAAATTATGTAACGTTGAAAGAAAATGACCTGAATAAATGTAAACATGTCGACACAACGTTCGTATGCAACACGAACCACCCGGTATATTTCATAACGCCGCACGCGCCCTGCGAGGTGCAGATGTATATAAGAGCGCAAGAAGACAATTGCGAGCGTCGTCACGTTCTCTCAACGTAACCCTCTGGATAACCCTAGCGGAGCCACAGGCATGGTTGTTTTCCACACCGTACAAACAAAGTATAACCATCCAATGCAACGATCTAGGAGAACATAAAATCGACATTAACAGAACGGGAAAGATTAAATTAACTGATAACTGCAAAGTAACCACGACAGACCTGACTCTACGAACGAAAAAACGAGAACACACGAAGTACGTGCAAATGCACTTACCACAACTCAATTTAACATACAAACAAATAACGAAGGATTTCAAAATTAATAACGAATTCGCAACAGAATTAAAATTAGAACCGGTAATAAAAAACCCCGGGGAACTGACAAAATTAAGCTTAAATCTAAACGAGATAAGTCAAGAATTGGAAGACAACCAGGCCAGCTTCTTTTCAAATAAATACATAATGTACCCCGTAGGATCTCTGTCCCTAATAGTAATTATAACAGGGATCATGATCGCAATAATCTGGATAGCAAAAAGAAAAACAAGCAAGAACAAGCAACGCGACTTCCCCACACAACGAAGAGCATAAAATAATGATAATAACAATAGAAACACAAATTTTTAGAAAATGACAATATATCATAAGATGAATAAATGCGAAAAACTTCAATTTGAAATCTCAGTTTTTCTTTCCCCCAGGGGGGAGGGATGTTGTGAGGCGGAAGTCGCCGTGTCATTATTTCGACATCTAGCTGTCAGCGCTTCTTCCGAATATTGCCAAACCCACCCGAGCTGGCATCCCGGGTGTTGCAAGTGGCACCCCGGTCACTCACCCGGAAGCAAAAGCGCTGACAGCTAAGTCAGCAGCGCGGAAGCAAATACGCGAGTGATAAAAGCCCGCCCTTCCGAGAAGCGGCGGGCAGTCTGGAACATAAGACTAATCGCGCACGACCGACGTAACTAATATACTGAGCGCCCGCAAGTCAGGGCAGTGTAGTTAAGAAGACATCTGTATTCTGTCAAGTTATACTTTATTAAACGTTGTTACAACAAGACTCTGTCAATTGATTCTCTCAACCTCCCGGCGGATCCAGAAGAACTCAGTGCCGACCCTGATTCCCAAGGCACGGCACAACACCGGGCTCGATCTCGGCCGTCTCGCGATCACACACCGCTGAAATACACAGGCAATCTCACCGGCGCTCGCACAGCGGGAGCCGGTAGCCACGTGCAGGACGTAATCCGATCGATATAGCGGTAATCTAATCGATAAACACGCGCGACAATTAAGATCCGGGCCGAGATCGAGCTCTAATTACCGTGGTAGTACCGGAGTGGAGATCTTACAAAGGTCGCTCGCTGTTGCTCGGCTGCGTCGGGACACTTTTCCGGGGGTGGCTCCTCGGCTGCGGCTGATTCGACAGTGACGAGTGACCGGCCCGGCGGGACCACGCTGGGCCCCCGCGCATGCGCCTCAAGCTCGCAATTTTCCGCCCTGCCGTAATGTGGCGCGTGCCGCTCCGCTCGCGGCACCGCTCAATCCGCTGCCTGCCCGCGGTATTTTCAATTGGCTGTTCGACTGCGGGCCCACTTCAGGATCAGCCGGGCTGGCCAGGCCACGGCTACGCTGCTCGGTGCCCTTGGTACCGTCGGGAAAGGCGTCTGGGTCGTGCACCCGCTCTGCAGTAGCGGTGCCGTACCCCTCTATATCTCTGCTGCGGCGGGCTTAGATGTGCTGGGCGAGACATTCCCTGCGCCTCCGCGGCGGTGGGCCCCAGCGGTCCGCCCGTCGGCCAACCACTTCGCCTAGCGCTCCCCAAGCGTCCGTCCTTCCCTCGTTGCGACATGAAAGTCGTTACAGATCTCCGTCATTGATCCCACGCTCCGGCACCACCTGTCGCACTTACATCTAGCTTACAGAAAAGAACGATTATTAGCGCTATTAGCCCTCCCCTACTCGTGTCGAGGCGCCATCCCCAACCTTCCCCTCGGCCGAGCTACCGCCTGGGAGGTAGACGCGACAATGTCACGTCACAATACATACAGAAAACAATAAACATATGCATAACTTATTCCCTTGTTTCATATTTCGCCGCCTATAGATGATACATATATTTATATACTTATTATTTGTGCACTATTATTTTTTTTCATGACAAAGACAAAAAAACGTTCGATGATATAAAGGATTTGTCTGCGTATTGTTATACATTCTGTACATTTTTATTTGTAACAGTAAAAGAAATAAGAGAGTGAAACAGATAACAGAGTAGACGAACACGCGACCTGCAGTCGTAGCGCAGTCTAGTCCGTCCGGCCAGCGACATTATACTTGAGTAAGTTGTGATAGGAAGATGCGCGAGGCATTTTTCTCTTCCTCTCGGGGAAAAAAAAAAGTGATAGTTTGAGTAAGTTACTACGGAAGTAACGCTCGCGTAAACATAGTATATGTAGTATATATTAGAATATGTGTGCGTGCGCGCGTGTGAGTACACACATATTATAATTAGGGCCCGGACGTTCGAGTACGAAGCCCGGGCACGAGCCGAGAACCGCTGCGCGCTCGCCCCACCATCGAGTCTCACCCGTCTCACCCCACCATCGAGTCTGATCGCCGAGCGCTCCGACGCTTCGACATCGACATTTTTGACGTAGAACTACGTCTTTGTCGACAGTAAGGAGGGGTATAAGGGGGTGTAGGGGGGGGTGTAAGGGGGGTATAAGGGGCGGTAAATCCAGGCACAGCCTGTAACGAATGCAACGAAAACATGTCACACTTTGAACGTTTGTATCTTCGAAACTAATAATCGTAGAATAATAAATAACATCTCATTTTAAAGCTTAAGAAGTCCCATTTATGATAAAATAAGTCGGAACCCTTTATTTCTTACCTCTTCGATGTAGTAGCGTTAGAAAGTTTAGCTAAATTTCTTGTCGATGCAACAAAAACACATGTCACACTTTGAACGTTTAGATCTTCGAAACTAATAATCGTAGAACAATAATTAACATCTCATTTTAAAGCTTAAGAAGTCTCATTTATGATAAAACTAGTCGGAACCCTCCACTTCTTACCTCTTCGATACAGTAGCGTTAGAAAGTTTAGCTAAATTTCTTGTCGATACAACAAAACGGGCACAGTAACAACTGTGCCGCAAACAACAACGTAGAACTACGTGTCAACTGTCACTATTTCATGTTAAAGTATTCAGCGAAGGAAAGTAGACGTAGGGCTACGTCAACTGTCACTATTATTCAGCCAAAGACAGTTGACGTAGCCCTACGTCTACTTTCCTTCGCTGAATACTTTAACATGAAATAGTGACAGTTGACACGTAGTTCTACGTTGTTGTTTGCGGCACAGTTGTTATTTATTCCAATTCCTACCACCGTGAAGGTAAAGGGCGCTGTAATTCGCGCGTAGAGTTCGCCGGCCTTCTTTATCGACGCTAATCGAGTTCGCCTGCGGCTCCAGCATCCCCTTAAACCCACAACTTACCTAAACCTTAATGGTCAACACTCAATCTACTCCTAAATTTAAGTGTTGACACTTAACTTTGATAACAAACACTAAACTTACGCCCAAATTTGAGTGTTAACTCAAACTTGGGCGTAAGTTTAGTGTTAACACTCAAATTTGGGTGTTAACCATCAAGGTTGAGTGTACTTTTTCATAAGGGTTATGCACAGAATAATGAGACGAATCAATTGATATGAAAAAAGACATAGTTCCTTTAAGAAAAAATATGTAATTTGCAACATGCATCTGCATACTTTTTCTTAAAAGCAACTATGTCTTTTTTTCATACCAATTGATTCGTCTCATTATTCTGTGCATAAAAGTATTAAGGTAACATTACCGAAAACTTAATGTTTTACAAGATATTTTGTATTTTATGTCAAAATACTAGAACTTTCAAGCCTAATAATTCCAAAAGTTCTTAATGAAAAAATACTTTATTATAGTGTTTTGAAAAGCTCTCGACATTAGCTATAAGAATATGCATTGGAAAATAGGGGTTTCCATTTAAGAAATTGCCCAGATAACCAAATCTGTTCGAACAAATAATGCCAAATACTTGCTACAAATTTTGGTTTCAGAAATGGTACAAATTTGCATCAAAATTTGTTTTATCAAATGTTGTCGACAAACTGCTAGCAAATACGTAGCAAAACATGCGTACACAATTGACGCCAAATTGACGCCAAATATCGAGCAAAGCTTAGCAACTACCTGATAACAAATTGGCACCAAATTGCTGTTAAAGTTTGTTGACTAAACCTAACGCCAAATTGATGCCAAATATTGAGCAAATTTTGGTGACAAAGCTTGAGAACAAATTGACGCCAAATACTGAGCAAAGCATAGCAACTACCTGATAACAAATTGGCACCAAATTGCTGTTAAAGTTGGTTGACTAAACCTAACGCCAAATTGATGCCAAATATTGAGCAAATTTTGGTAACAAAATTCATTAATTATACATTGTACAATTTATTATAAAAAAAATATTTTTTAACATTTATTAAATATTTATTTTACATTAATTATTTGTTTGAACTAATGATTTAGAGAAAATATTTATTTAATGTTTATTTAATGTTTATTTAATATTTACGTAACGTTAATTATTCCTTTGCAGTAATGATTTGAGGAAACATTTATTTAACATTTATTAAACATTAATTTATGTAGAATGTAGAAAAATTATTTTATATATATTTATATCACATTTGCTGTTATTGAATTTTGTTAACATTTATTTAGTATTTATTTTACATTTATTAGTATTATTTTTTCTTCTATATTTATTTTGTATCTTATTCTTTTATTATATTAATTATAAGTCACTTTCTTTCAAATTTATTATTATATGTATAATATAGTAGGAGAGACCGGGGCGGGTTGTCACACTTTTCAAATACTGATTTTTAAAAAAATGTTAGCAATATTTTGTAATATTGTATAGTACTTTATAATGTAGCTACATCCTTTAGGTATTCAAAAAAAAATATTAGACTCATATATATTTATACACAAAAAAGTTATTTAATTTTAAACAAGATCGTGAAAATGTGACGACTTACCCCATACCCAGGGTTGGTTGTCACACGACTCTGGGTTGGTTGTCTCATATCTTTTATATAGAGGAAACGACAAATAGTTCCTGTCTTAATGTTTTATTAGAGTTAGTGACCATTTTTTATAAGTTTAACTTAATAATCGCATAATAAAGTTCTGATTTCCTTGGGAGAGAGAACCAAAATAAATATCCGAAGCACGTAAAATGTAACTTACCAATTCTTGTTCTTGAGACTTAGTAAAAATCTGTCTAGCTTTAGAATAACCCATAGAAATCGTTGGAATAGCAATATTTTCACACACATAGTCTTCCTCTGGAATCTTCTTGTAATAACGAGCTAATGTACGATAGTTGATATCGAACTCTAAAGCAGCTTGTCGGATTGACAGGTTATGTATTTTCACAGCTCTGACAGCTTTAAGCATAATATCGGGTGGAGTTGTACCTCTGGCTGTTTTTCTTTCGCGATTTCGAGCCATGGAGAAAACAACAAAAATCTGTCTAAAAACACTACTTTATCGCGTAATCGCTTATTGTATACGAATAAGGGCGTTGGCAAAGCACGTTGGCACGATCGGCTATCATTTCACACGCATGCGTAACTTCACGTAACCTACAGCGCCATGTATAACAGCAGACGAAATACGTGACAACTAATCCCATCTCATTTGAGACACCTTACCCCGAACGGTCATTTTGAACAAAGAATATTATATTTATAAACTATGTTGCAATAACGGTTAACTAAATACAGGAAAAATTACCTAAAACTATAACGTTTCTTATGACTAAAAAGAAATTGCGACTAGTAATTCCAAAAACCAACAGAATGATAAAAATAGAGGTAAGAAAAATTTACTCACAACCTCCAATTTTTAAAAAATGCTCATAAATATCACATGCGATGTTTTTGAAACGAGCTATTTCGTACATCCGACTAACACGATAGGAGCAACCTACACTATAGAGAAGAATATTCCACTCAATCTATTAAGTGAGATATAAGCTATGTGACAACTTACCCGTGTGACTTCTAGCCCCGGTCTCCCCTATATGTCTTTTTCATTGTATATAAAGATGTATGTATCCGTAATTCTGGTTTTTGTTGAACACAATTGTCATTTATTTATAATTTAAATAATATTAATAATTTCAGTGTCCTAAGCCGCTTCGAAAACCTATGAAAATCAAAATAAATCTATTATAAATTTGAATTTTCACGGATAATATACATATGTATATGTATATTGTCCGCGTACGGTTAAACTAAAAAATATTCGGGACGCTCGACAGCACACGGATGTGCCTTCGCTTTGGTGCGTTGGCAGCATGTGGAGGGGATGAGCTGCTAGCGCATGCCCAGGGGCCATATTCTGTTCGTCGTCAGTGCCGTTCTTCTACACGATACGAAAAACCTGCACAACGACGCTTATCAAACCGACAGTTATCGGTAGGTAGGAACGGAATACAGGACCAGCGCATCTCCTCCACATGCTGCCAACGCACACCACAAAGCGAAGACATATCCGGTGTCGCACATATGTGTCTAGTATATTTATAGTCAAGGTCGGTAAATGGACGCTGCGTCAGCGTCGCATGATCGCCATTTTTGCCTCAGTGAGTATGTATGGTTTTACTTAACTTAACCTAACTTTTAAACAGCCTAAACTTTTAAACATTAACATTAACATTTACCTAAAAATCAAGCATTATATTTTTTGGCTGATCAGCTGAGCGATTGTCGTCATCATTTTCGGTCCAAATAGCTTGAAGTGAATGCGATGACCTTATATCTGTCGCTGTCCATTTACCAAATTTGTTCATAGTAAGTTCTTATTTCAACAACATTATAAATTAAGCCTATTGTTGAAATGTCATTAATAAACAGTATTTAATTAATAAACAATAATTATAATAACATATGCTCCAAGCCTTTTGTGAAATTTAAAATATGAGATTATATAACATATATGACATGATTTTTCACCATGTGTAGAAATCAATTTTTAAAACATTATTTTTAAGTTTATTTGAATTGATTGTTCGTACAAATTTTGTGTTTTGACATATGCACTCTACTTATAAGTTGAAAGTGCAAGGAGTAAATATTTGACATATTCGGAATATATTATTACACTTTTTCTCGTTCTAATATTTAGTCCTAGATAAACTGATATTAATAGCTCTTTTTTAAGAATTAACTAATACACAGCAAATCCAAGTGTGTTATTTTAACTGAAGCTCTTCTTACACATTTTTTGCCGTTTTAAATGAAGTCATTTAACACGGTTGAATGTATTAATACGATTAAACGTGTTAATTTAATTTCAATAGTAATTATTTATTCACCAGTGTAGAAAAAAATATATAGTCGGGATGTAAGTCAGCCTGACTGGCAGTAATTTATTTATAAACGACGTTTCGACCCTTACTTCGGGTCCTTTTCAAGTTTAGATAATTAACAAAGCTGAAACAACAATTAACAAACTTAAACGCAAGCTCGCAGAATGCGCCAAGTAAAATTACGTCATTGTGCAACAAATATATATAATACAATAAATTAAAAACTTACATAAATCGTTGTGCGTCAAATTACGTTAAAATTGAGTCATGCGGGTAAAATTCGTTGGAAGAACATGACAATCCCGCTTGAAAGACGAAGGCTGACTAATATATACGTCAAGAGCGATCGCAAACAAATAACATATATAGAAGGTGAAGTTAGAGAGAAAACAAAATACGGTCATAAACTGTCGGTAAATTTTCGGTATCTTTCTGGGAATTGATTGCATCTTCATGCTTTTTTATAAACAACATTTCAGAAATTTCGCGTTTTTTGAGATTCTGTTCCCTATGTAAAATTTTGGCCTCATGCCATTTAAAATCGTGATTAAAGTCTAATCTATGTTTGCTAACGACTGAGTGCTGATTGTGATGCCTGCTAATATCAGAACGATGTTCTTTTACTCTAGTTTCCAAATGCCTTTTGGTTTGGCCAATGTAGCATGCCTTGCAATCAGCACACTCCAACTTGTACACAACACCCGTGCATTTATTAATGTTTAGTCTGTCCTTCCCTTTTTTGATTAATGCGTCCATTTTCTTCGGAACCGTGTACAAGGTGCTTAAGCCATAGGTGCCGAAAATTCGATGAAGATTTTCACTAAAGCTTTTTACATAGGGAATGGGTACATAATATTTTAGGTCCAAATTCGTATGTCTGTCGTCATCAACAGCGTCATCCCCATTGTACCAACGTTTATTAATTTCCGTCAGTCTTTTTTGTATATGTTTATTCACGATCGAGTCAGGGAAGCAATTGTTAGACAGGATAGATTTCACTAGGCGGATATTCTCATCATGAAACTGTTCATCGGACAGAAGTATTGCGTGGTCCACTAGGTTTATGATGGTTTGTTGCGTGTTAATTTAACACGCAACAAAACATGTAAAACGAGCTTCAGTCAAATGTGTCATTTTCAAACGTTTATGCGTGTAGAAATAAAACACTTGGATTTATAGTGTATTAGTCAGTTCGGTTCCTGGGGTTCTTAACCAGTCGTCTACAGTATTTTTATATTTGGAGTTATATAGCATTAGTAGAGTTTATATCTTTCATTGAGAGACATATTGAAGTGCAGATTGTTATCTAATACTACTAAACTATTCATGACCGAATGTTGCATCAGGAAAGGATATTTTATTGAAATCTGATTGTGTTTGCCTAAATTTCTTAATTGTATGCTACAAAAAGATGTATATTTTACTGTAAAACAAAACATTTTTTTAAATGTTAATAAATCATATATTTAATATTAATAAATTATTTATTCAATTAAAAAAAACGTATATTTAATGTTAACAAAACATTTATTTAATGTTGATAAAACATTTATTTAATGTTAATAAAACATTTATTTAATGTTAATAAAACATTTCTTAATGTTAACTAACATTTAATTTAATATTAAAAACACTTTTTTAATGTAAAAAAAAATCGTTTTTTAATGTTAACTAATGTTTATTTAATATTAAAAACACATTTTTTAAATGTTAAAAAAACGATTTTAATGTTAACAAATGTTTATTTAATATTAAAAACACATTTTTTTAATGTTAAAAGACGTTTTTTACAATATTAAAATAAATATTTTTTTAATAAGAAAAACGCACTATCCCATTAATTTAAACGTTTTTTAAATATTTTTTTTCATTACTAAAAATGTTTTTAAAAACGTTTAAAAAATATTGTTTTGCTACTTGGGTGCCTGACAACAAATTATCAGCAAAAATCAGCAAATCTTGTAGTTATCTAACCATTTATAAATAACAAAATACTTTTTGAAAAATATTTTTTTAAAAGGCATATTAAATAAATATAATTTTTTTATTAATTTAAAATAAATCATTTTATACGGCTAACTTATAAATATAGGCATTTTTGTTCACGAATGTATGAAATATTTCATATATGTGTTCACATATATCTTCAACAGAGTACAAAGGATGGCACAGGACACCAGGGTGACAAAAAAGGATAGCTACACACGCAACACGTATGTGCATGACATGCACCGTTTCTTCCATTTCTACGTTTAATTATTAAGTTTCATGTGTGATTATTAAAAAGATAATTTTTTAATTTAAACTTGCTTCTCCGAGAAACTTGTAATTTTACACGAGTGAGTACGTTTATTAACAATTTTGCACTTGTACGCGATATGTGTCTTATTAGAAAATTTAACTTTTGTAAAAGTTCTACAGTCCTGCTGCTGTGATTGTAAGTTCAGACATGATTCAGGCCGACGTTCGCACTCGCGAACGGTATACTGAAGAAAGGAAAGTTAGTAGAGTATTAGGCTTATAAGAATATTGTTTTAGATGCATTTTCATAAAAATTATATTCGTGTTTTTAGTAAGATTCTATAAATCCTTCTTATACCGGCCAATGCATTATCTGCGCACGGAGTATGTGTTTCAGGCATTATATAAAGAGTCGTCTACAATGGCAGCGGGAGTATGCAGTAAGACGTAAGCAGTAAGCTACTGACCAACCACAGTCGATTATTCTTGAATTGTAAAAATCCCATTAGTCAATAACTTACTGCTTACGTCTCACTGTATACTCCTGTTGCCATTGTAGACGTCGCTTAAGATTCTCGAGTGTTTACAAATATTGTATGTGCTGTTGACAAAGTTAAATGCTTGCATATGTCAGTAAATTCACATTGTGTATAACATTTACTGTAATTAATATATAATTAATTATTTTATTGCCACCGTTAGATTTTATAAATGTCTTATAATGTTTTATAAATATAAAGATTTCTTTTAACATATGTATAAAATAATTTATTGTAAATCAATAACAAATTATATGCTTCTTATAATTTAATGCTTTTAATTTTCCCAAAAAAAAATATTTTAGTATTTATTAATGGCCACATAACGAGTTGAGGAGAGTAGACGTGGAGAATCAGGCGGAATTTGGAGAGCTAGAGGGAGCGGTATAGTGGAGAGAGAGAGGAGAGCAGTAGGAAGTAGGAAAGAGCGGAAGCAGGGCAATAAGCAGAGATACGGTGAGTCAAAGCAGGAATCAGGAAGGTATTAATTAATAGATCTTAAAAAGTCAACAGGTGAGAAGGTTAGGGCGGCAGGAGAAGGCGCGTAAGCGGAAGAGGTGGACAGGGCGCCACCTGTTGGAGAAGGAAGGAGGTAAATTACCGACAGGGAAGGAGCGGATAGGAGGTAAATTACCGACAGGGAAGGAGCGGATAGAGATAATTGAAAAGGGTGGAAAGAGTAGACGTAAAGGGAGACACGGCGAGCATACAGTAAGTAAAGGTGGCGAATGGAGGCAGGGAAAGAAGGAATAGTAGAAAGTAGACAAAGAGGCGACAAGGAAAAGAAAGGAGAAGAGGAAGGAAAGAAAACGAAGGGAAGACCAACAAAAGCGGAAGAACTGGCCAAGCTGAGAGGAAGAGCAGACAGCTTAGGAACAGGGTCAATCAAAGATTACATACAGAAGAGGAAAAGAGAAGGAGCAGAGGAAGAAATAGCCAAAGCAGAGAAAGAAATATTGGAGAAATTTAGCGAAGCAAGAAAGGTTGGTAGATCACCACCAAATAAAATAAAGAAAGGAGAGGAAGAGGAAGAAAACATGGCAGCAGAGGGGATTAAGGAAATTCTAAGGAAACTAGAGGAGCAGGAAGTAGAAAGAAGAAAAGATAAAGAAGAAATAAAAAAAGAAATAAGAGAGCTGAAAGAAGAATTTAAAAGGAGAGAGGAAATTTGGGAACAGCAAAAAAAGTCGCTGGAGGAAAGAATAAAAAAGGTGGAGGAGAAAATAGAAAAAACAGAATTGAACATAGAAGACAAGAGCGAAGAAAGAAACTTAATGGAAAAAATGAAAGAGATGGAAAGAAATATGGAAATGGCGGAGAGAAGAAGGAGGAGAAATAACATAGTTGTGAAAGGAACAGCGATAGGAAGCGAAGCAGGAAAGAAAGAGAAAGTAGAAAAGATGATAAGCGAAATAAAAGAAATGAAAATAGCCATCGAGCAAGTACATGAAATAGGAAAAGGAAGTAATAAAATGATAGTGATGAAATGTAAGAGCTGGGAGGACAAAAGAGAAATAATGACAAAAAGAAAGGAACTGGGTAAAAAATATGAATGCTATCTGGACGACGATCTAACTAAATTGGAAGGGCAGATACAAAAAGAGATAAGAAGAGTAGCAAAAGAAGAAAGAGAGGCAGGAAAGAAAACCACGATTGGATACCAGAAGATGTGGGTAGATAATAAAGAGATGAAATGGAACGAAAGTAAGGGGAAATTGGAGGAAAAGAGTGGGTTTCGAAAGTAGTAAAAGAGAGAAGAGAGAAAACGAGGGAAGAGACATAAGAAGCAGAGGGAGAGGAGAGGAAATATGGAGAGGGAACAAAGAAAAGAGCAGGAAATATGAAGAAAAAGAGAGTACAATAAGCATAGGCTTCTGGAACATAGCTGGACTAAAGAGAAAAAACGAAGAATTCTGAAGAGAAATGGAAAGCTGGGATATAATAGCGATGCTAGAAACGTGGGTAGAGCAAAAAGACTGGCGCAAAATCAAAGGAATGTTATCAGATAAGTACGTATGGAAATGCCAACCGGCGACAAAAGAAAAAAAGAAAGGAAGAGCAAAGAGGAGGGATAATAACTGGTGTTAGGAAGGAAATAGTGGCAGGTGGAGCAGAAGAGAGAGAAGAGGAAGGAATTGTAGAAAGAATAGCAGAGACGAAGGAGGGAACATGGAAGATTATAGCGGTATATGTAAATAACGATATTGAGAAGAAAATAAAGTATATAAAGGACTTCACAAACGAGGGAGGATTAGGGGAGCAAATAATAATAGGAGGTGATTTTAACGCGAGAACTGGGGAAGAAGGAGGCCTAACAGAGATAATGGGGGAAAAGAGAAAATCGAAGGATAAAGAAATTAACACGGAAGGAAGGAAGCTGCTGGGGTTTATTGAGGAAGGAGGGTTAGGAATAATGAACGGAACAAAAGGAGACACCGAAGGAGAGTTCACATTTACAGGAGGGAGGGGAGAGTCGGTAATTGACTATATAATCGGAAACCAGGAGGTATGGGAAAAAACAGTGGAAGTAAAGATTGGAGAGACTGTAGACTCGGATCACCAGCCCGTAACAATAAAGATAAAAGGAACAAGTGAAGGAGGAGAAGAGGAGAAAAGAGTGAGAAAAATAATGAATTGGTCGAGGGAAGGAAAAGAAAGGTACAAAGAGAGAATGAAAGAAGAGAAGATAGAAGGCACGAGCATAGAGGAAATACTGGAGGGAATAAAGAAAGCGACAAAGCGAGCCGCAGAGTGGAAAGAAATAAGAGAAGACAGGAGAGCAAAGAGAAAAAACGGATGGTGGGATAAAGAATGTGCAAAACTAAGGAAGGAAGCACGTGAGAATCTAGCGAGGTGGAGAAGAGGAGAGGCAGACAAAAGGAAATACATAGCAAAGAAAAAGGAATATAGGAGAAAATAAAAGAAAAGAAGGAATCAGAAAAGGAGAGAGTAATGAAGAAAGCGAGAGAAGCAACTAATGAAACGGAAGTATGGAAATTTATAAACAGACAAAGGAAAAGCAGGAAAGAGGTATGCGAAGAGATAACGGAGGAGCAGTGGAATAAACACTTCACCGAACTGCTGGATGGAGTTATGACGAAGCCGCGTAAAAAGGATAGGAGGAGAGAGGAAAGAATAGGGAATAAAGAAGAGCAAGGAGGAATAAGAAGAGAAGAAGTGGAAGAAGTAATCAAAGAAATGAAAGAAAAGAAAGCTACAGGCACGGATGGACTAGCAAACGAGGTATGGATCTATGGAGGCGAGAGGCTGAGAGAAAAAATATGGGAGGTATGTGATAAAGCATGGAGAACGGGGGAGATAGCAGATGATTGGAAAGAAGGAATAATAGTGCCAATAGTAAAAAAAGGAGAAGGAAAGGAAGCGCAGGATTACAGAGGGGTGACACTAATGAATACAAGCTACAAAATATATGCAGCAATTTTGGCTAAGAGGCTAGAGAGAGAGGTAGAAGAGAAGGGGATGCTACCAGAAACACAGACAGGATTCAGAAAAAAGAAAGGAACAATGGAAAATATATACGCGCTGAATTATGTGATTGGGAAAGCTATAAGCAAGAGAAAAGGGAAACTAGTAGCAGCATTCATAGACCTGAAAGCGGCATTCGATTCAGTGGACAGAGAAAAAATATGGGAAGTCCTGAAGAAAGAGGGAATCAGTGAGCAATTGAGGACGAGGATAGAAGACCTGTATGAGGAGACAAGGTGCGTGGTAAGGGTA
>JASTWL010001342.1:0-42724 GCA_035220575.1 Temnothorax rugatulus | reverse complement strand
AAGTATATAATTAAGGGTCGGAATGGTGTAAATAGACGGTGAAGCATTGCGCATAATGGCGACAGGTTTGGCGGTTAAACCAATCAGGAGGCGACCTGTTTTGTAGGCGCTCACTTCAAAGTGAAATTCGATTATAAGAAATAAAAATGCGTAAAACTTTAAATATATATTTAATGAAATATAATAAAACCTAAATAAATAATAAATTAATAATGACAATTAAACCTACGTAACCCAACTAAGGCAGGAAAAATGGAATAAACTAATAAACGAAACCTTAAGCTGCATACGGCTCCGAGCCAAAGTGATATCTGCTCGTAACTGTAAAACTTGCAAGCCTGTCAGAAGATATTAAATAAACGATGCTTATCAAAATTATTATAAATCGTCAACTGCAATGTAGACAGATGTTCATGAATTTTTTAGATTTTTTTAAATACTTTAAGTAAGGAAAAATAGCGTTAAACGTGACAGACCCGCCACGTATGCACTTAGAAGGTACCGAAAAAACCTATGCACTTCAAGGGTTTAAACCTACTTGACCAAATCAGGACAGAAAAAAGAAGTTTAATACATAATAAACTATAATGACAATTAAATTTGCGTAACCAAATCAGGAATTTTAATCAAATATTATCCTACCTTGCTTAAGTTAGGTAGATTTAATTGTTTATCAGTTTATATTTATTAAAGTATATATTCTTAAACTCCTCTGCTATGATTGGATTACATACACATATTGTGGTTACGCACACACGATTTTTCCTCACAACAGACGCACGCGATGGGTAACGGACATAACGGATGACGCGCTGAAGGGAACAGCCATATTGCTTTCTTGCAAAACTGGTCGCGCGCTGATTGGCTCAAAAACTGAACGAGTGCGCAGCGTCGGGAATGCTTCACCTGTCTACTTACACATGGGTCGGCACTGTCGGCAGGAGTCACGGTGGAGACCTCTGTCGGGTTGGGTTAGCTGCGAGTCCGTATTTTATTTATTATAAATTTTTAAGAGCCAAAATGAAAAATCCGGCTGTATACCGGGTTGCGGCTGATCTTACTGATTAAAACGAGCATAATTTTAATGAGATTCGTTAATTAATTTGGCTAAAATTTGGGACAAACGAATCCGTAATTCGACATGTCGGCCGGCCGGCCGTTTGTCCCAAATTTTAGCCAAATTAATTAACGAATCTCATTAAAATTATGCTCGTTTCAATCAGTAAGATTAGCCGCAACCCGTACAGAGTCGGATTTTCCATTTTGGCTCTTAAAAATTTATAATTATAATAAATAAAATACGGACTCGCCTCAGCTAGCCCAACCCGATAGAGGTCTCCACTGTGACTCCTGCCGACCTTTAAATACGTAACTATGCATTTTCATTGCATTTTATTTCATATCAAATACGTAATTAATGCAATAGGTATGAAATATTCAAGTCGAAATACGTATAGTATACTGCACATATTATATAATGTATGAATGTATCAAACACGTAGTTGATACATATTTAACAAAATGTAATAAGATGGCGTACCGTAATAGCGTTACTAACCTCAAAAAATCATTAAACGGAGTTTTTCGGTCACGTAATCGCAGTATTACCTGAGTGTAGGACAATAAACACATTCAAATTATATAGTGAAAAATAATTTATTAAGATTAATTCTAATAGAGCAAAAGGCTTAATAAAAAAATGATAGTGCAAAATAAAAAGGATATTTAATGCAAAAAATTATGTTTCTTGATGTCATGTAAATGATGACAAATGTATCTACATTGCATTAAAGTTGCTTAATATACTAAAGTTCAATCTATTTTAAAACCAAAATTTTTATACATAAATCCAAATAATAACATTATTTATTAGCAATAATATAAAAGTAATAAATTTATACTGACAATTCAATATACTTTATGATAGCATTGAAACAGTACTTGCGCATAGCTGTAAAATATGTGTGTGTGTGTGTGTGTGTGTGTGCGTGCGTGCGCGCGCGTGCGCGCGTGTATCAATAGAAAATCCAAATTTCATACTATATGTGATCACAATTATAATCATGACTTCCAAAAATTCGGATTCTGCTGCAACCGTCTCTCAAAGGTTTCATACCAGCTCTGTAATGTAGATAGAGGCACAAAGTTCTCAGTAGGATTTGGCGTCATTTGCCCTTGCGTCACTGTGAAACTAGTCACATAATTCACAAAACTTGTTAGCATCTTCTGTACAAATTCCACGAAAGAGTTGGTTGTAGTTGCGGCAACGGTAGCTACTTGCTGCTCAATCACCGCCAGTGGTTCAACAGACACACCAATCTGCGCGAAGTGCGAGATCTTACCAACCCCAAAAATTCCTAAATTGCTGTTTTCAAATTCATGATTTTTCTTTAGATTCGATATTTTAAAGATGGCCGATGGCTTAGAATTGGAAACGTATCCAAGGAATTGCCAGTTGGGCGGCGCATTCGGATCTGGCCAACTAAAGTATACTGTAAGTGATAATTGTTTAAATTAATTTCAATATAAAGAAAGTCTAGATATCTCCATAGTTTATTTGCAAAAGTAATCTTTATTGTCTTCTGTCTTACCTGCACCTCCCATGCCATCTGGGAAAGGGACAGTGCCAGTGAGAAATACTACTATATGGTTTATATTATCAGCGTCAGGTATAGTAATTAAGAACTGATTTTCACCAACTTGTTGAAAATTGGTTTGGACCTAAAATATAAACATTACATTTATATATACAGGGTGTTTTAAAAAAAAGTGTCCCATATTTTGAGAACAGGTAGTACTCATCAAAATGAAAAGAAAATGTCCAGTAAGCATGGGTCCTAAATCAAATACGTGTTGAGATATGGACTAATCTTTATTATATAGGAGGTATTCTATGTGATTTTCACTCATTGTCACATATTTTAAATTAAAAAATATACATTCCTAAAATGTTTGTACGTCGTCGATGGATGTTGAATAAATCAAGGTCTTGAAATGATAACATTGCCCTCTTCTTATATTAGTTGTATTATTTCTGCAGTGCAGTAAGGTTTGACCATTAGTCATTATCAAGTATCGACAACATACAAACGTTGTAGGAATTGGTATTTTTTTATTTAAAATGAATGATTGGGAACCACATAGAACACCTCCTATAGTATATAATAAAGATTAGTCCATATCTCAACAGGTATTTGATTTAGGACCCATGTTTACTGAACATTTTCTTCTTATTTTGATGCATATTACCTGTTTTCAAAATATGGGACACTTTTTTAAACACCCTGTGTGTGTGTGTGGTGTGTGTGTGTGTGTGTCCCCAGTTGTACACTGGGCTGCGTTCAGAAATTCAACCCGGATAATTCTAAGCTATAGTTTACGTCACGTATACTATAGCATTATAGTTACCTAGGTGCGCCTAGGCATAATTCCTGAACGCACCCCTGGATGGTTCACTTAACTGGAGCATCTAAAATACCTCACTTGTTTTTGATAAAACGAAAAAATGTCTAAAGAAAAAGTTCCATTGTTCGAAGGAGCAATTGATAGCATATAATAGTAGAAAATTTTTTCAAGATTTTTTAGAGATATTAAGATCCACATCATTTTTTAAAATGCAACTATATGTTTTTGGCTGCATTCCAAAATACATTGCTAGCGCTGATAATCTATAGATGTTAAGTGTACATACATACTGGCCTAGTTTACATCGACCATTTGCTATGCGTACCAAGTACTATATTTGTATCAAATCTCGGTTTACACCAGTATAACCCGAGATTTAATACAAACTTGATACAAATATAGTACTTGATACGCGTACCAAACGTCGATGTAAACTAGGCCACTATAGATTTCCAGCACTGGCATTAAACTTTGGGACACAACCTTTGTCTGTGTGATTTTATAGCCAGTATAGAGAGTAGTTCAGTGACCTATGACAACATGATCTTCAAATAATCTTAAACATAAAAATTACATAAGTTTAAAAAAAAACAGAAAAGTAAAAAATTTATGCATACGCAAGTAATATAATATAATGTAGAAATCATAGAAAGGACAAGGTCATTTATTTACCGCATTAAAAATGTATTAAAGTCAATTGATGGATACTTTTAAAAATAAATTTTTATTAAAAGGCAAAAATTTTTACTTTTTTGTTTTCCTCAAAATATAGAATTTCATGTTGAAGATCATTTCAGATCATGATGTCATAGATCGCTTGAACTCCTCTCGATGCTGTAAAGTTGTGCAAACAAAAACATATGGCTTTTTTACTTAAAAAATTGATTGTTAACCTTCATATTTCTAAAAAAATAACCTCAAAAACATTTTTTGTCATCACAATTGTACCCTCAAAGGTGCAACTTTTTCTTTAGACATTTTATTGTATCATCAAAAATAATTTTAGATGATCCGAGTTAAGTAAACTACTCTGTGAGATCTTTTTATTTTAGGTTATAATAACTAGCTTATTATAAAGTTAGCATATTATAAGTAATTGATCTATTGTAAATAAAAATATATATTATTACACACTCCTGTTTCCACATCATTAAAAATTAACTATTATTTATATTTCCTTCATATTCTAAAATCTTATTACATAAGTTAATAAAGAACTGATCATATCTCAATTAAATTTTACTAATGTCTGTAATAATAACAATTTACAATTGCTGCTATTGTTAAATATATAAAATAGTATTTATTAATCCAGCAAATACTAAGGCAAAAATATACAGTAAGACTACTAAAGTAGAGTTTAGCCCTAATCTAAAATCTTAAGTTATAACTGAAAATTTTAGAATATTTAAACTTAATTGTTGGATCCAAATTATATCAATAAAATTGATAAGCTCCAAAATCTTTTTTTAAAACCTTTTTATTATAAAGCAAACAATTACAAAGTAACTGTGAAAATACATTATATTGTAATATATAGAGTTTGTTCTGCCAAGTTAATAAGACAAAAACTACAAATATAAAGTATGTTTTATAATTCATAATCGATCGAAATAAATCTGACGCTAACAATTAAGAAATGTGATAGCATAATGGAGTTCAATGTACTCACGAGTCGGCCAGCTACGATTATACCGAGCATTCTTACGGACACATTTAGATTATTATTCCGTTTATCACAGAGTATATCAGAATTGATCAGAATATACTAAAAAACTGCCCCACAAATGTAATTAGTGTCTTTATATCATTCCATATAGAATCATCCTACGCACATTACTTTACTGAATTTACCATAAATGCAGTAATAGATAGAACGGGAACTTGATACGTAAAAATTGCTAATACGCGTTTTCTACAGAGTCTCTAGGTTTGTTCGCGTCGCATACTCCAATAAACACCAAGAGCACTTGGATCACGGATAAAAGGTGGCGATTGGAGCAGATGAGTTTTTGGGAGTGCGTTGGAGTGATTAGGAGCATGGTGGGGCATGCGACGCGAACAAACCTTCTAATCAGTGGTCTAGTTTCCACCGAAGCATTAGGCTGAGTTTCCACTGAGCGCGTCACGCGTCGCGTCATCTAAAGGCTGATTTATAGAGGCCGTAACCGTTGATTTAAGCCGTAATCTTTAAGAAATTGACCAATCACAGTCGATTATTCTTCTCACATTCGACTGTGATTGGTCAATTTCTTAAAGATTACGGCTTAAATCAACGTTTACGGCCTCTATAAATCAGCCTTAAGTTAACCAATCAAAACATCCCATTTTATTACATTACTTGTGACAGGATCAAAATGGGATGCTTTGATTGGTTAACTCGTGATGACGCGACGCGTGACACGCTCAGTGGAAACTCATGCTGGGTCTACAATGCGAGTTGCAAAGTTGTGAGTCGCAAGAATTGACCAATCACAGTCGATTATTCTCCTCAAATTCGACTGTGATTGGTCCATTCTTGCGACTCACGACTTTGCGACTCGCATTGTAGACCCAGCATCAGCCTTAATTCACACCTAGTGCGGCGTAGAACCAAATTTAAAACTGCGCTCATTTCACTCCCCGTTTCGATCCACAAGTACTCTACTTCCAATGGAAACTGTACATTAAATTCGATGCGCACCGGAGCAGGATCGGATTTAATAGCGTTTTTCATTGGCAGAACTAGTGCACACTCAGTGCACATTAAAGCCGTTGTACACTGATTTAATCTTTAACATTTAAAGTAAAATGCAAATATTTGATTGATAAAATACCCAATACATATTTTACCAAATAGTACAATAAAGAATATTGAGGCTTTCGTGACTTAAGGGGCTCCTATAGTGGCAGTGCACTTTATGCACTAAGTGTACACTTTTACTCGTATTTTATTTATTATAAATTTTTAAGGGCAAAAATGCAAAATCGGGCTGTTTCGGGAACTACAGATGAGCTTACTGATTAAAAATATCCTAAATTGAATAAGATTCATTCGATATTTTGGCTAAATTCTTAAAAATCCGAAAAAAAATTACGAATTTTACACTTAGTGCATAAAGTGCACTGCCACTATAGGATCCCCTTAACCCGTTTATATTAAACATACTTTACGTTGATTTGTGTACGACGGCTTTAATGTGCACTGAGTGCACACCAGTTCTGCCAAAGCAAAACGCTATAAACTTCGGTGGAAACTAGACCAGTGACGACATACAGCTACCACTTTTGATTGGTCCGCCATGTTTTATCCATTCCCGTTAGTTTTTCAATCTTATTATTTTATAAATTTTGTATTTTTTAATAGTAGTATTATAAATATGCAGAAAGAAATAATTTTACCTCGCATAAATATGAATTATATTATTTGATGGTGTCCAGTTATATTTAGTATTTATGTTATTTATCCATTGTGATCGGCATTAGGCTTGTTCGCGTTGCTTGAAATCCCCAAACATTTTTGCACTTGAAATGAGATAAATATATATTCGGCCGTTGGAGAGAGAGAAAGCGAAGATGCTGAGTACAAAAAGTGCAAGCAACGCGAACAGACCCATTGTGTGTCTCTCGACTGCAGTATTTTCATTATATATCCCTTCTCTGAGGAATTATTGCAAATAGTATCGTACATCCAACCATTTTTCTTAAGTAATAACTTTATACACCACAAAGGTATCAACAGATGCTTTCCATTTACATCAAAGCTCAGATAAATCTTACTTCTGTCTTTCTTTAACATGAATGTTGAAGTGAGATTTATCTGAGTTTTGATGTAAATGGAAAGCATCTAATAAAGCTGTTTTCGCCGACTTAAGGTAGGTTTTCATGGGCAGTGAAATGCAGCAGCAGTGAGCAGCAGTTTAGTAATTTCCTAGAAATATTTGGCTCACTTTCGGCGCAAATTTTGCTGCTCGAAATTCATTCGTATGTACTTGACCGGAAATGAATGTCCGGTAAAGAATCTATATATGATATCGTTTGTATTTCGTATGAAGACTTTTGAAGTGCAATTGAAAAGGTTTGTGAGTCATTCAAATAATTGTAATTAATTAATCATTTTTTCACCATGCATTTAGCCGGAATAGATCAATTAAACAAAGTTTTTGTATCGAATCGTTTTTGCACTTCAAAAGTCTTCATACAAAATACAAACGATTTCATATGTAGATTCTTTACCGGACATTCATTTCCGGTCAAATACATACGAATTCGAAATTCGGGCTTCAGTATTGGCTGTATAGGGCCAATTTCATGAGCAATAAAAATTTGCTATAGGTAGTTGCTATTGGTTCTGGTGCGGTTTAGTACCCTTTGGTTTCCTTATGCCCGGTGTCCACGATGCAAGAACTTGGTCCAAGTTTCGGTTTAAGCCAATCAGCTCTGTAATGCCCGGTGTCCACGATGCAAGAACTTGGTCCAAGTTTCGGTTTAAGCCAATCAGCTTGCAGCTCTTACAGAGCTGATTGGCTTAAACCGAAACTTGGACCAAGTTCTTGCATCGTGGACACCGGGCATAAGAGCTGCAAGTTGATTGGCTTAAACCGAAACTTGGACCAAGTTCTTGCATCGTGGACACCGGGCCTTATGCCCTGTGTCCACGATGCAAGAACTTGGTCCAAGTTTTGGTTTAAGCCAATGAAACTGCTGCTTTTCTGTAAGAGCTGCAAGTTGATTGGCTTAAACCAAAACTTGGACCAAGTTCTTGCATCGTGGACACCGGGCATTATGCCCTGTGTCCACGATGCAAGAACTTGGTCCAAGTTTCGGTTTAAGCCAATCAACTTGCAGCTCTTACAGAAAAGCAGCAGTTTCATTGGCTTAAACCAAAACTTGGACCAAGTTCTTGCATCGTGGACACAGGGCATTATGCCCGGTGTCCACGATGCAAGAACTTGGTCCAAGTTTTGGTTTAAGCCAATCAACTTGCAGCTCTTCCAGAAAAGCAGCAGTTTCATTGGCTTAAACCAAAACTTGGACCAAGTTCTTGCATCGTGGACACATACTACGTTTACGCGGCGAGGCTATGCGTTTACGCGATACATAATTTTCTACCGTTTACGCGTGCGTAGTATTCTGCGATACTTTTTGAGAGCCGTTTACGCGTGCGTAGTATTCTGCGATACTTTTTGAGAGCCGTTTACGCAGTCGCGAAGTATATAGTGTTCCTCTCCGGTCCGTAATACGATTTAGAGGTTATCAGTAAATTGCTGTCAAAACGGATTCGACAAGTAATATTGTGAGTACTATTCTCGACTTCTCGAAGAAATTTAGCCATAAAGTCACGTTTCGGTAATAATTCCATTGCAGATTGTGCTGCACTCTCTTGCACTCTTGCACTTAATCAAATTCGCCGTTTACGCGAGGTATTAGCAAGGAAAGTATTAGCTAATTTGAGTAAGTTACTGCTATTATCGTACTTTAAGTCACGTACTACGTTTACGCGGCGAGGCTATGCGTTTACGCGATGTAGTAACTTACGATAATTCACCTAAATTATCATAACTTACGATAATTCACTCCGCGTAAACAGGGGTGTCTAGCCGTGACTTAAATTACGATAATAGCAGTAACTTACTCAAATTAGCTAATACTTTCCTTGCTAATACCTCGCGTAAACGGCGAATTTGATAAGTGCAAGAGTGCAAGGAGGAGTGCAGCACAATCTGCAATGGAATTATTACCCCTGGTTTCCATGCACGCGTTGCCATGCGTTATACTTAGCGCGCGTTTGACGCGCGCGTTTGTGCTGATAGTGTTTCCATGCGCGCGTTATAAATGTGACAGCTCCCAATTTTATTACAAAAATACATGTTATATATATGTAATATTTAATAATAAAAAATAATATAAATAATGTAAAAGGAAGAGAGAAAAGAAGATATTAAATACAGAAAAAGTAAAAATCTATTAAGTTAACTAGCTCTTTTAGTAAAAAAATATCACGTATACAATTTTCTCTAAAAAAATATTTTACGCTTTCTCAGTAAAGTTAAAATAAATATAATTTATTATTTAAAAGATATTACTAAAAATGTATAATATCGTAATATTTATTTTTTAACAATAAGATTATTTCATATAATATGTATGAAATTAATTTCTATATAATAGATGGATGATGAAGAATTTAAAATATTTCTTCTATTATGGTTGTGGAGAAAACGACAACAAAGAATACAACATCGAAGATCAGCTCCACGTTGGTGGGTTCGACCTATTTTAACCAATAGACTTGAGCAGGGAGCTTACAGTAATCTTGTTGCCGAACTACGCAATGATGTTGAGCTCTTTTTTAATTACCACAGAATGACACCAAACCAATTTGATACCCTACTACATAAAATAGAGCCTCAAATTTCTAAATTATATTTAACTAGAGAACCTTTACCACCTGGATTACGATTATCTTTAACCTTACGATATATTGCTGCTGGAGACAGTATGGCTAGCTTACATTATCAGTATCGAATTGGACGAGCTACTACGTCAAAAATTATTGCGGAAACTACAAAAGTGATATGGGATGTTCTACATCCGGAAGTATTACCTGTATTAAAAGAAGAGGAATGGGCTAGCATAGCTCAAGACTTTGGGGATATTGGAATTTCCAAAATTGTGTGGAGCTATCGACGGAAAACATGTAGTTGTACAGTGTTTCAAGAATACAGGCTCTACTTTTATAATTATAAAGGAAACATTTAGTATAGTACTTCTCGCAGCCTGTGATGCGCAATACAGATTTACATATGTAAGCGTGGGTCAGCGGAAAAAAGAGTGATGGTGGTATTTTCCAATCATCAGATTTTGGAAAAGATATAATTGAACAAAAATACCCTTGCCTCCACCAACTGTTCTTCATGGATCAAATACTAGAGTTCCTTTTGTATTGTCGGAGACGCAGCATTCCATTATTGGAAAATTTAATGCGGCCTTATCCCGGTGTTAATTTAACACCAGATCAAATAATTTTAATTATAGAGAAAGCAGAGCTCGAATGTGTATTGAAAATGCGTTTGGAGTAATGACATCAAGATTTCGTATTTTCAGAAAACCAATAATTGCATCTCTTGAAACTGTACAAAGTATTGTACAATGTTGTGTTGTTTGCACAATTGGCTTCGGGACAGTGAGCTTCATCTTGCACCAGGACAAAGAAGATATCTTCTACCATGTTTTGTGATAGAGAAGATCGAAGTGAAGTGGAAATTTACAAATTGGACAATGGCGTGAAGAAATGAATTTCTCGGACTACGAAACCTTATCCAAACGCAGCCAGGAATTCAACGCAAGTGGCCAAAGAAGTTCGGGAAATTTATAAAAATTATTTTATGGCGGAAGGCAGTGTCCAATGGCAGTGGGATAAATTACCAGAACACCAAAAGAACTGGTATTTGCAACATGCAATATAGTATATTTACAAATAAATATAAAGTGTACAATAAACTGAGTCAATAAATGAGTAAATAATATTTTATTTTAACATTGAACATTTAACTATTGTATTTTACATTTAATATTAATATAACTAATTAATATTAAACCAATGTAAAATTAATAACTTTAATTAATGTCTTCATTTCTAAAATTTCTTTAAATGCGCTTAAAACTTTTTGCCTCATATAAACGCGATGACAACTAAAATTGTGTACATCGCGAGCAATTAAAATAAAATATTCTTCAGCAGAATGTTCTCGATTTAATGAAGACCTTGAAGTCGGTTTATCTTTTATATAATCTAATATAACTTCTTCCACGGATCACACTCCTGATTAGCTAAATTGGAATTAAAATATTCAAAATTAAAATATTTTTAATTATATATATATGTAATTGTATATATGTTATATATATATATATATATATATGTCGTGAATATATCCAGGTCCATATTTTTTTTATAGTTGAACTGCATTACAAAGCAAATGTATAACGCTTACAAAAGGTTATTTATATGTATACGATATATCATGAAATAAATAGAATTTTATATGCAATGGTTTTTTCCAGGTTCTTTTTAATATACTGGTGATTTCCAGGTCTTTTAATATACTGGTGATTTCCAGGTCTTTTAATATACTGATAACTTCCAGGCCATTTAATAAACTGGTAATTTCCAGGACCTATATTAACCCTTGCCCCCGCAAACGTTTTCGTCCTCTCCAGAATTGACGTGTCTCCTGTGATGGCCGGAGGGGGACTGGCCTTGAAACTCGGTAGGCGGGTTCTCGGGGAGCATAACTTTTTTACGGATGCGCAGTGGCGCCCCTCTACCCGTTTTCAAAAGTTCAACTACTTTGATTTCACCCGGACCCAGGTTTGCGGGTTAAGGGTTAAGTAAAAGCTGTACAAAAAGAATACAGGATTTATCAATAAGTGCGTTCCGTCAAGATACCGCTACTATAGCGCTACAGCTTTTACAAGCTTTTTTGCTATATTTTGTAGCGCTATAGTTAGCGTTACTGATTATTAGCTATCTTATGTAGTGTTACGGTAGCGCTTCAGTAGTGATGTCTCGCCGGAACGCACTCCATTTTTGGATTTAGTACATACTTTTGTCTGCCAGATGACCACACATGACTACATTGACTACGTTTACACGGCCCGATTAAGCCGAAGTTATAACATCGATGTTATAAACTAATAACGTTAATATCGTGTAAACGCTCCTTTACGAGGAAGTTATTACATCGATGTAGTCAAAGTCATTTGATGAAGAGGCTTAGGTCCGGTCTACAATGGTGTCGTAACTGTCGTAAGTCGTGAGTCGTAAGAAATTGAGCAATCACAGTCGAACTTGAGGAGAATAATCAACTAATGATTGGTAAATTCCTTACTACTCACGACTTACGACAGTTACGACATCCATTGTAAACCGGGCCTTAGGGTTACTACATCGACGTAAAAAGGACGTGTAAAACGGTCGCAACGTAACGATAATGCCAACCGTAAAAATTAAATGATTATTAAATGACCATTGCATGATCATGTTTTCTACAGTTGTCAAGTCTACGGCAACAAACGAACAAACGCTTTCCAGTTCTCCTGATTAATTGTTTCCAAATTGATAACAACCTATTCAATTTTACTTGTTAGTTATATATTACACTTTACTTGACAAATAAATATTTAATGATTTCCAAATTATAAACTTAAAAGTTCACTTCGTTTTTTTAACTTGTTTACATTCTTTCAGACCACAAACCTACCACAAGCAATCATCTAATTTTTCATATTTTATATTAGTACTAATGGAAATCCTTGACTTATTCATTCGAAAGTTGTTAAGCTATTTCAGTTTGGTGAGGATAAGATAAGACTGAACGTATAAACGCAACTCACCTTAAGTAGAAGTCATAACATCAGCGTTACTAAATCGAAGTTAGAAGCCGTGTAAACGTAGTCAATTATTACATAAGAAGTTACCCGATGCGCTGTCTAGTCATATAAGCTAGAGTCCCTAGAATACAGAGTCCGGCCAACTCGTAGATCTCTTTTCATTGGGTCAGCCCAAAAAATTGCGGAACCAACCAGAACACAAAGTGGGAACACACACAGTTATGGCTTCTGCATACGGGACGCGGCAATGCTTGCCGCGCGGCAAGAAGTGACGCGATAGCCAATCAAAGTTGGATGGAGTTTAACTTCTTCCGCGCGGCGGCGGAAGATTTGGTTGGCTATTGGCAGGACGCGGTGCGGTAACGCGGCACCAATCATTATCTGCCTTTCCGTACTACTTTTGGAAGTAGAACGGAAAGGCAAGACGGTAATTGGTTATCGCATTGCCGCGTCGCCACGTCCTGTGGGCCAGAGCCATATGACGCCAACTTCCACGCAACAAGCATTACATGTGCAAGAGCCATCACGGTTTACTCGTTTTATTGCACTAGTGCAGATGTACAGCAGAAACACACAGATCAGTATTCACTACTTTTAGTCCACATCTACAATAGGTGCTTTAAGCCCTAGTCTTTGTTTAGAGAGAATTACGTAGGTTCTAAGCCTCAAGCCCTAAGCTTTTAAAGATGGAAGGTGACCAACTCGCTTCGGGCTTAGAGCTTAGGGCTTAGGGCAGCGCGAGGATTAGTGCAAGGATTTAGCGAGGATTTATAGAGGATTTAGTGCAAAGAGTGGTTGAAAAAAAGAAACGTTACTCATATAGGAATATGCTAAATGAGCTAAATTTTATCCTAAAGACTGGCATAATTATCTTAAAATGAATGAGGAATAGGTACCTATTTAAACCTTCTATCTTTAGTTATACCGTTAATAGTAAAAAAAGATACTTTGATGAGAAATGTCATTTCTTCACATGAGAGACTTTGGTGGTTGTTAATAAATCTACGCGAATATTAGTGTTAAAAAAATATCATATTTTATTGTGAACAGTACAGAACTCGTGCATGTTTCTCTCTGCGTAACTCAACGAGAAACTATGTCTATTGAACCGCCAACGGTATCTCCGTAGCGCTGTGTGTCAATCGTAATTGGCTCCGAGATTTCCTAGGATAGTCGTCACAGCGCTCCCCCCGAGTGACTCAGTGTTAGCCTATGAATGAGTTGCAAAGGTCACTTTTTTATTGGGGAAACTTCTCAAATTCGGAGCCTGAATGCCACCGACCCTTGATATGCTGGTGGGTCATCTGCTGCTTCGTAATCTTTGTACTTCGATGAATGAAGGTTTGGGGCGTTCCACCGAAACATCGACTACCTCAAATTGGGTGTTTTCATTTGGCGACTCAGTCGAGACAAGCGTCATTCTGTTTTTTTTCAACATCTAGTGAACAACAAATAGAGCGACGCTTGTGTTGTTAACTGGAAAGTATCCATTCTGACTTGAAACAAACGACAGTTAATCGCTGAATTATTTCATAGAGCCTTCGTATGCCGTCTCCAAAGATCTTCTCTTTTATCTATCCGTAAGAAGACAAGGGTGCACGTATACAGGGTATTGTGAGTGAACACTCGTTGTTTAGTGATAAATTCTTAATCGTGACAGCGAATTGCTGCTTTCAGCGAATGATGTTACCATTCCAGCATCTGTTCGAAGCGGGATGGTATAAAGATGTCTTGTACGTTGGCTGCCAATTAGATTGGTTAATGCGTTAAATAATAGAAATTCAAATGCGTACTTTGATGTTATGATGGTTTTTGGTGCACCAAACCCCGTTGAAGAAGGCTTGGATGACTGCATCAGCGGTTGTGTCTTTTATTGGTACTACCTCCGACCATCTTGTGAATCTATTGATCATGAAGACGCAATAGCGATAACTCTGTATAAACGGCGTCATATTGTCTGGTCCTTAAAATTGGATGCGTTTCGGAAACTCACTCTTTATTTCTTTCTAAGGGGGACAGTTAGAAATAGCCAAAGCCCATTCGATGATACCTTGTTCATTTCCAGCCAGATAAATCGTTAGCTTATCATACGCTTAGGCCGGTTCTACAATCAGTATGTCGAAGTCGGTCGGAGTCGGATACGTTACGACCGATGGTCCAGTGAGGAAAATTCGTTTTCGAAAAGAAATTCTCTTATTGGACAATCGGCTGGGTTCCGACATCCGACTACGACATACAACTGATTGTAGAACCGACCTTAGTCGCGCGTCCGCTGGGATGTGCTAAACCATGTGTAGTATCGAAAATTTGTTTCCGTAAGGTTCGAGGTCGTACTTCCTCCTAAGACACGTCGCACTAGTGGATGGTAGTCCGTCTTATCCAAACAAAGTCGTTTAATCGTAATGAATGTGTTCTGAAGTATTTCTTTCAGCTCTTCATCATTTTCTTGCTCATGAGCAAGTTGTTCTGTTGTGACAATCACTGGCATGTCGATATGTTTATGCATCTTTCTTCGTAAACCTAGATCAACTTTGAATAGTTTGGTTCTATAGATTGTAACAGGTGTGTGGTTAGCAGCGTATAATTTAAATCCACTCACCGAGATTTTTCTTTTAGTTGATACATTGAAAAACGTCAACTCCCGTGTCGACGAGGTAGCGTATGCGGCTGACTCGGTCGATGACTAGACGGGATAAATGCGCGCCGCCGGTACCCGTCAAACGCAGCTAGTTTTTCCGTAGAGTTCCTATAATCAAGGGGCGCAGTGTGGTTTAGTGATAAAGCGCCAGACTCATAACCCGAGGTACTGGGTTCGAGTCCACCTGATCACAGGAATTTTTTCCACCAGTATATTTCAGACTGCGCCCCGCTGAGTGGGGCCCGTGCGGAGAAACGGTGACATCGTAGGCAATTAATTAAGACCCCCAAAAGCTTGGGACTAAAGTACTTAAAGACACCAGATGTGAGCTTGGGACTAAAGTACCTAAAGACACCAGGATTTGGAAAAAAGTGCTAGGGTGACAGACCTGATAAACTGGACTAGGCTAAGGGCTGGCCCCAAAACACCTAGCAAATAAAGAGTGGGAGGTACAAAAGGATTAGTAGGATCTAGGTACCGTCGGGGGCCCAAGTGGAACCACCCGCTTACTATACTACTACTATACTACTCTTATAATCAGAGTTTGAACACCGCTTTGTCTCACTTCAACTAACTTCTTGACTGAAGCATATGGCGACCGATGATAACTTTGTCTCACTCTCACTTATATATTACACATATAGTATACACATATAGTATACACAATATTTAAATATCTTTGACACAGTGTTTAATACGTTTTCTAAAAAGTTACTAGAAAATTAACACCGTTTACAATTGCGTTAGTGTTTTCCTCATTTCTATTGTGTATTTTAGTTCTTAGGGTATTGTTTAACAGATTTTGTCATTTAAAATAATATTTTACATTCTTTGACACTGGTTAATACGTTTATGTAAAGTTACAAGAAGAATATGTGTTAAGTACCGTTTACAATTGCTTAAGAGTTGTACTCATTTGTATTTTGTATTTTAGTTTTTGGGACATTGTTTTACAAGATTTTGACTTTTTTAAAACAATATTTATCATTCTTTGACAGTGTTTAATACGTTTCTGTAAAGTTACTAAAGCTTAGTACTGTTTGATTACCTTGCGGAAGACTCTGGCTGCATTCCGATATTCACTGTCAGCAACTCAGTACTGAAAATCTATAGTATACGTAACGTAAAGTATAGATTTGCAGTACTGACAGTGAATATCGGAATGCAGCCTTGGCGCCAAAAAACATCGTTTAACCTAGAGTCCTATACTCCGTTCAGCGAGAGATTGGAGTGGGTTCTGCGCATAGGCGGGCAAAGTGGGGGTAAAGTCCATAGAGCGTGGCGTATCGTACATGTAAATGAACATTCTGTGGGCGGAGACCTGCGCGAGACCCGTTCGATATTAATCTACTAGGACTGTACCCCCACCTTGCCGCCAAGGCAGCTATCTTGTGCTCGTCCTGCTGTCTATTGGTTTATAACCGTCCAATCAAAAGGAGAAACAAGTTCGCGTCTCTCTACTAATTTAGGACTATAGTTTGACCTAGGCTGGTATTCATGACCGGTATTCATAGTCTGATCTTATTCAAGACCGTCTTAAGTAAGTTTAAGATGCCAAAAGGTTCAATCTATATGGTCGTCTATTTCAAGTCTACTGTGATTCGTTACTTAAGACTTGATTAAAGATCATGAATACATGGTTCATAACATTAAGATGTACTTAAGACGGTCTTAAATATAAGATCTGACTATGAATACCGGCCATAGTCGGTTCTTGTATTAAGACCATCTTAAATGCAATCTTAAGATGTCATAACCAATCATAGGCCGGTATTCATAGTTATTTAAGACCGTCTTAAGTTCAATCTTAAGATGTCATGAACCAATCACAGAGCCATATTAGCGTCTTAAGACATTACTTAAGACGATCTTGAAGACTATAAATACCAGCCATAGAGCCGTATTAGCATCTTAAGATATTACTTCTAAGATATTACTTTAGACGGTCTTGAAATAAGATCTGATTATGAATAATGATCTTAGAGTCCTAAATAATAAGAGAAGCGCAACCCATGTTGATTGGCTGACCGCGGCCACCAATCAAAACCGAGAGTTTGAGCCCGCAGCTGATTTCGTGTGCACTGCCCGTCAACGATTTCTTTTCTGGAAACACAGAAGTTCTGGTGACTTTAGTAGAAGTAACCAATAGCGTCTCTAGGCTTCTATGTTCCCTCCTTACCTCAGGAAAGGAATCGTTGACGGGCAGTGTGCAAAGTAACGTATTCACAGAGGTTACTTTGGAAGTTTTCCAGCAAGCGACACAAGTCGATAAAAACGTTGTTCTATCTTTCTTTTTGGCAATGAGTAACAAAGACAAAAATGATACTTGTGTCGACTTGTGTCGCTTGTGGAAAGCTTCTTTGTTTACAAGCAATTAGCTGCGGGTCCAACGAAAATCATGGAAGGGGTAAGGATTGTGCTTCTCTTATTATTTAGGATTCTAGTCACAGCTGGAGTTGGTCAAGGAATAGTTAGGACACCGTTATAGCTTTGTTTCACTTCTACTAACTTCTTGTCTATAAATGGCGGACTAATACATATAGTATGTTATAGCTTTGTCTCACTCCTACTAAAGAATCGGAAGCGCTAAAGATCGGGAAATGGCGGAGCCAATCAGCAAAAGGAACACTAGTTTACTTAACTCTTCCTTGATCAACTCTAGTCACAGCCATCCGCGCTGTCTATTTAGTAACCCTATCCGCAAATAATACTTATGAATACTTGTAACAATCGAAACGATTATTATCCATCGACTTGTCTTTATTATTAAACAACGCTAAAATGTTAAAAGATTCGCGTGTGATAAATCCTCCTCTCCCTTGCAGATTGATGGACCCCTGTACCGGCTCTGAACCTAGATAACATGCATGTTGTACAAGACGTTGCAAAGATATCTTTAAGATATAGAAGATATCTTAAGATATCTTTAAGATATCTTATGCAACATGCATGTTATCTGGGAACTTCCATTCACGGCACAGCACAAAAGTCCTGTCGCACAAGGTCAAGACTGAGTCTTGGCGTCAAAAAGTCTTCTCTATTGTTTATCGCAAATATCTTGGTAACCACTGAAGATACAGAAATGTTTCAAAAGGACTGTCTAGTCCTATAATCATAAAAAGGACAGTTCAGTCATAACTACTGCCCTATTGAAATTACACGATTACATTACTGGTAATTACGTCCTTCCGATTATTTAACACAATAAAGCGCGCGCATGCCGTAAAAATGGACACCAATAATTTCCGACTTACATAAAATACTTATATCGCGACAACCGTAAATGATAGAAAGATGATTAAGGCCGGTATTCATAGTCGAATCTTATATTTAGTACGATCTTAAGATGTTATGAACCATCACAGAACGTATTAGCATCTTAATACATTACTTAAGACGGTTTTAAATAAGAACCGACTATGAATACCGGCCTAAAAAAGACATTGTAGTTCGTACTCCGTTTTGTTGGAATAATTCCGATAGATTTCAAACCAATAATTGTTTTTTTAAATAATTTTCTATTTTATACGGTGGTAAGATATAAGTTTAATGAAAATGGAAAATCTCTGGCGACCATTTCGTTAAGATTTCGAGCGCTTTATCATCTAAAAAGAGTGATGGTGGTATTTTCCAATCATCAGATTTTGGAAAAGATATAATTGAACAAAAATTACCCTTGCCTCCACCAACTGTTCTTCATGGATCAAATACTAGAGTTCCTTTTGTATTTGTCGGAGACGCAGCATTCCCATTATTGGAAAATTTAATGCGGCCTTATCCCGGTGTTAATTTAACACCAGATCAAATAATTTTTAATTATAGAGAAAGCAGAGCTCGAATGTGTATTGAAAATGCGTTTGGAGTAATGACATCAAGATTTCGTATTTTCAGAAAACCAATAATTGCATCTCTTGAAACTGTACAAAGTATTGTACAATGTTGTGTTGTTTTGCACAATTGGCTTCGGGACAGTGAGCTTCATCTTGCACCAGGACAAAGAAGATATCTTCTACCATGTTTTGTTGATAGAGAAGATCGAAGTGGAAATTTACAAATTGGACAATGGCGTGAAGAAAATGAATTTCTCGGACTACGAAACCTTAATCCAAACGCAGCCAGGAATTCAACGCAAGTGGCCAAAGAAGTTCGGGAAATTTATAAAAATTATTTTATGGCGGAAGGCAGTGTCCAATGGCAGTGGGATAAATTACCAGAACACCAAAAGAACTGGTATTTGCAACATGCAAATAATTAAGGTATATTTACAATAATATAAAGTGTACAATAAACTGAGTCAATAAACTGAGTAAATAATATTTTATTTTAACATTGAACATTTAACTATTTTATTTTAACATTTTAATATTAATATAACTTAATTAATATATAAACAATGTAAAATTAATAACTTTAATTAATGTCTTCATTTTCTAAAATTTCTTTAAATGCGCTTAAAACTTTTTGCCTCATATATAACCGCGATGACAAACTAAAATTTTGTACATCGCGAGCAATTGATAAATAAAAATATTCTTCAGCAGAATGTTCTCGATTTAATGAAGACCTTGAAGTCGGTTTATCTTTTATATAATCTAATATAACTTCTTCCACCGGATCACACTCCTGATTAGCTAAATTTGGAATTAAAATATTCAAAATTAAAATATTTTTAATTTTATATATATATATGTATATATGTATATATATATATATATATATATATATATATATATATATATACACAATATATATATATAATTTCTTAAATAATATTTATATAAATAACCTTTTTTTCTTTTAATAGATGAAGTAGACGTAGAAGATTTTTCTATAAAGAGTGAAGGGCGCTTAAGGGAACTTTGTTGTGGTGTGACATCTTTTTCACGAGAATTTGAAGAACAAGATTGTGAAGAAGGGCCTCCAATATTTGATTTTAATAGTTCTTCAGCTGTACATATAGAGACTTGTAATTTTATTAAACTGTTAAGTGATTGTTAATATTATTAATATTATTAATATTAAATGTACGTTTTAATTTTGGTTTTGTTTTAATTATTTTTATTGCTCAGATTATTATGTTATAAAAATATTATATTATAAAAATTTTTACTTTGACTTGGATTTCGATTATTTGGGACATCAATAAGGTTAATAAATTGCGAATTTTCTTGTGATGCAAATGATTCATTATGACTCGTTTCTTTTATCGGTGAGATAGACTTTCTTATATTGCTTTCGGTTTCATGTGACATATTCGTTATTGTTCTAATAGGAAAAATGAATTGCATTACAAATTCTATGTTATATGTATGTAGTAAAGATACTCAATTAATTATTGTTTCTCAAATTATTTCATTATTAAAGATAATTATAATATAAAAAATAATATGCTTACGGCCGCGGTTGCGACACTTGTTTTAAAAATGCCATGCTCTCCCATAAGGGCCAAGTTGAGATTTGTGTAGCTGCTTGTCCACTTCTCGTTATTAATTTTTTATTCTCCCGGAAATATCTGTCCCGAAGAGATTTCCATCGGGTTTTTACAAAATCCTCTATAAAATTATAGTTTTTGTTATAAATTGTTGTGTATGTATATATATATATATATATATATATATATATATATATATTATTTTTATATTATTTTTATAATATTATTTAAATTATTTATTTTAATTATATATTTATTTTTTCTTACCAGTTACATGTAATTCATAGGCTATTTCAGCCCATAATTTCCTTTTATATACATTATCTTTATAAAATTTACTATTTAAATCCCACAAAGCACTACGAAGATGAACTGAGTTTATAATTAATTCATTTACTGATTCGTCGTTTTCGCAAGAATTATTATTGTTTATTGACATTATGTATGTATGATTAAATATGACAAGCTGTCATTAATACCGAAATTCGACTGAAATGAGCCGAATTCAACAAAACGCGACGCGATCGTCGCGCGTCTGAAAGGGTTAAAAATTTTTAATTTCAACGCGCTATGACGCGCTATCGCGCGCGTCAAAAAAAGCACGCATTTAATTGGTGGAATGCGTGCAGATGCTGTCAAACGCGCATTATAACGCAAGGCAACGCGTGCATGGAAACCAATTTGATTGGTGAAACGCGTGGAGACGCGCATCAAACGCGCGCTAAGCGCATGGCAACGCGTGCATGGAAACCAGGGGTTACCGAAACGTGACTTCATGGCTAAATTTCTTCGAGAAGTCGAGAATAGTACTCACAATATTACTTGTCGAATCCGTTTTGACAACAATTTGAACTGATAACCTCTAAATCGTATTACGGACCGGAGAGGAACACTATATACTTCGCGAATGCGTAAACGGCTCTCAAAAAGTATCGCAGAATACTACGCACGCGTAAACGGCTCTCAAAAAGTATCGCAGAATACTACGCACGCGTAAACGGTAGAAAATTATGTATCGCGTAAACGCATAGCCTCGCCGCGTAAACGTAGTAATTGGGTGCATCCAGAATAAAGCCCATTCTACAATAAACGTAAGAGTAAATGTAAGACGTAAGCAATAAGCTATTGACTAATGGGATTTTTACAATCCAAGAATAATCGACTGTAGTTGGTCAATTTTTACTGCTTACGTCTTAACGCATACTTTTACGGCTATTGTAGAATGGGCTTAATCGCTCTCTGAGGCTGGAGTCCCATGGCATGTATTTTCCGCGTAACGCATAACCGCGTAACCAATTAGAAGCGTTTCACATTTTCGGTTATGCATATTTGCGCTTCTGATTGGTTACGCGGTTATGCGTTACGCGGAAAATACATGCCATGGGACTCCAGCCTGAAGCTGCGTTCCGATATTCTATAGTTTACGTAACGTATGTATGTACGACGGTTTTAATGTGCACTGAGTGCGCACCGGCTGCCAGTGAAAAACGCTATTAAGGTGCCTTTTCACGTTGACGCTCGATCGGTTCGACGCTCATTCTCAGTGAGCAAAAATCTTCAGAAATATTATTTTTATATATATATATATATATATATATATACCCAGCAAACCAGTAATCGCCAAATCTTGGCGACAATTTGCTATCAAATTTACGCACTCGGTGATTACTGGTTTGCTGGGTATATATATATATATATTCGTAAAATATTATTACTTGAAGATATTACTTAAAAATAATTAATAAATTACGTATTTCGAAGCCTATTTTTGATTGTATGTACTGAGACGATCAACGACGATTCAGCGTCAACGAAGTTGAATAAATTCAGCTTTATTTCTTGACGCTAGCGTCAAAGTGAAACCACGTGACCCTAGAAATAATATTTTTTAATCATTTATATTATATAAATAAATTTATATATATATATATAAATAAAATATATTATATTTGAAGATTTTTGCTCGCTGAAAATGAGCATCGAGCGTCAACGTGAAATGGCACCTTTAATTGCTACTTAGCACAATGAGTGGTCGTGCTTCTGGATGCACCCATTGGCCGCGTTCAGCAGACACAACTGTTGAGTTCGTCTTATCAACACTCTGCGTCGATTGGTTGGTTCTAAAAGTAAAAGCCAATCACGTTCGACTGCTACTTAGCGGCTTGGTTTGCTGAACGCGCCCATTGATGGTGTGTGATATTGGCTGTGTTCCGATATTCACTGCAAGTACTGAAAATCTATAGTTTACGTGACGTACATTATAGTTTTTCAGTACTGACAGTGAATATCGGAAATCGGAACGTAGCAGTCTGTGTCTGTGATCGTGTGTGATTGTGACCGAGCTTCGAACTCGAAGATTCAGCTCTGAAGATTCAGTCGATTTAGATTGGAAGGTATCGATATCGTTGTGCGTTATCGGAACTCGGTTATATGTAACGCAACGAAATTGCGCGCTTGTTCGCAAATATACATACGAACATTACGAACGTTTCGCTTTCGGTTTTCGACTTTCGATAGCGAGACGACACGGGCCGCGCGTGCTGCTATGAGCCAGCCGCCGTAATGAGAACATCGAGAACTGATCGTCGCCGTCGCCACCACTACTACCAAGTGCTCGCTGCCGTTCAACATACGCCTCTAGTACACATCCGTGTTCCTGACATTTCATCGTCGCAGTGGTGCCCGTGAAGGCGATGCTCCGCGTCGCGGGGCAGCGTCGTTAGTACGTGGCGTCCCGCAGCATTCAGTTCATGGATTTCGCGTGAAAGAATATAGACTGTGGAGGGAGATAAAAAAGAGATATATACATATATATATATACACACATATATGTATATAAATATATGTATATAAATATATAAATATATGTATATAAATATATATATATATATATATATATATATATATATATATATATACATATACACACACATATATGAACATATATATTTTATACACATACACGCACCTTGGAGATACAGCCGACGTGTGTTGTCCATCGTGTAGGATATCACAATCCAGAAGTGAGTAAGACGCGAGTCTACGCTTGTGCTCGTACAATATCGTAAACGATTATGCACTCTCTGTGTGTGTGTATCTGTCTCTCTCTCTCTCTCTTTCTCTATCTTTCACGCACAAGATGAAAAAGGAGAGAGGGCAAGTAATCACACGAATAATTACATGCCGTATACGATGCGCGTTTCAAGGTTGACACATGTCGCCAAGCTATCTTTTGGCTGCATAATGATAAGAGCGAAAGGCCAGACGAAGCAGGCAGGCATCGCGGAGATGCGGAGTAGAACGCAATGTTAGCGTGTCCGTGACGCGTGTCCAACGTTGTATCGCGTCGCGTTACAACACGACGTTGCGGTGTTCCGCCAACCGACGTAGATTTGTTATAAGAAAAGATAATAGGTTTTTCATCTTTGCTGCATTAAGTTACATAGTTTTCCGCAAGAAACATATATATTTAAGTATCGAAAGCTAAGAAAAAAGAATAGACGAAAGCAGTAAAAATACAAGCGTAAAAATTGAAAGAGCAAATATGTAGGACACTTATTCAGCTGTATTTTCTGTTTAAAAATGGTTATCATGGTCAAATTTTGTAGACAATAGTTATTGTGTTTTCTAAATTGCGAATGGTTCCACCTATGGGTCTGTTTTTCTATTGCTACACTGGCTGCACTAGTTTGAGAAGTGTACATTGAAGCGTGAGAAACGTATGCACATATGTACATACATAAGACTCATGCTTTAGTGTATGTATATACAGTTATCGAACTAGTGCAGTCAGTGCAGTAATAGGAAACAGACTCTATGTGATAATATGGAAAAAAAGTCAGCTGAAATTGGCGGTAATTAACTTAGGTATTTAAGACTCATGGACTTCATGAATCTACTTTTCCTACATGCATGATAACACTACGATTAAACTGTGGTGTACCTACTTTAGGATGTGAAGCCTTTGGCAATTATAGGAAGTGTAAAATAAAGAACGACATATCAAAAAGGGAATTTCTGATAAAGCGATGAAAAAAATGTAATCTAATTATAAAACTGATGAATTTATTATATACTTAAATGTTCTATATTGGCTTTCCATTTAGTGACACTTTATACAAACGTTCTATCTTTCTTGGCATTCAATAAGTAACAAAAAACAGAACGACACTTATGTTGGCTTGCGTCACTAAATGGACAACACCCATTTAATATATAACTTATGCATATTTAAACTTTAGCGATAGACAGACATATAAAATATAGCTGAAATTAATGGGCTTAACGTACACGTAGATAGGAAAGAAGGTACATTGATAATAATATCGAATTATATATAATATAGTTATATATAAATAGGTGTGCTCTATTTAGTTGAACTTCTTGCACAGTTTATCTTTTTTTCTTTTCTTTCCAACATGAAAAAAAGGAGAAAAGATGAACTGTGCAAGAAGTTCAGCTAAAAAGAACAGGCCTATCGTTAGGCCTGTTTGGAGGCAAAGTATACATGTTATTACAAGTTATCAATATGTTACAGGAGTCAGGACACTTGCTTGGCATACCAAGTAGTCACTGAGTTCGTGTTAAGTAAGTTTGTATTATTTGAATTGTATTACTGATATAAAGAACAATACAGTGATAGAGATAAGACAATGACCGTCAATATTTTTTATCTGCTTTGAGATCTTCGATCTTAAATGTCGCATACATATAATTAAATTAACAGTACAGTTAACCGTAAATATTAAGGATATATTTTAATTATAGAACGAAGAGATGGAGAGTTCAGAAGAACCGACCAGTTTGCAGTCCATATGTCATCTACATGCCTCGGAGTTGTTTCCTAAGCACGCACACTTTGAATGCGAGGATGAAACGTTAATGATTCCATTTACACCACTGAGCGGAGAATCGGTAGTGGCATTGGGACGGACAACGGACGGTGTTTTGGCACTTTCAAATTATAGACTTTATCTACAATTAAGTCAAACGTGTTACAATATACCTCTTGGTCTCATCGAGCAATTGGAGGTCAAGGAGATATTTTATTTGCACATTGGATGCAAAGACGCACGTTCCTTGAGGTATTTATGATATACTGTAATTTTTTACATCCATGTAAGTATGAGATTTGTCGCATTTTTCTCTTTTAAATTTATTAAACATTGCGTATAACAGATTTATATATATAGTTCCTTTTATCAAGATACCAAAATATTGATAAATGCTGATATTTCAGTTGTGCATTTACTACAAATGAACACTGTTTGGAGTGGTTTAAACGATTGCACAAAGTGACCTATCCGCGAAAAAGTATAGAGGATATATTTGCGTTCGCATACTATGCTTGGTCTATGGAAGAAGGCAAAGATTACCCTAGGCTTGGGAAAGATAATGGTTCTTATATAACCACTTTTAATTCAGAGGTCAGTACGCCTCTTAAATGTTTGTAATTGTGGCTGTTTATAGAAATTTTTACTCTAAATTTTTACTCCACGAAATTGTATCCTAGGTCGAGCGATTAAAATTTAATTTGCATGGTACATGGCGCATAAGTCAAATAAATAAGGATTATCGGATGTGTCCATCTTATCCGCCACAGCTTCTAGTTCCCGCTTGCATTTCCGATGAAACTCTCGAATTTGTTGCCAAATTTCGAAGTTCCAGACGAATTCCAGCTATTGTCTGGAGGTATAATCTTTATTTTCTATATTTTATATGGTAGTATTTATAATAAGTGTCATCTATTTTATTATTACAATTATATATTTTAAGACACGTAAATAACGGCGCTGTGATAGCTCGCAGTAGTCAACCGGAAGTTGGTTGGCTCGGTTGGAGAAGTTCTGAGGATGAAGATCTTCTAAAAGCTCTCGCGGATGCGTGTAGCTATGATAAAGGTGAATCTACTATCGTAGATTCGCCTATTATATATTCCGACGCCGGTGATAATATACCGAATGCTGCCAAAGTAAGAGGATTGTAATCAGTCAATTCGATTAAAACTTTCGCGGCTTTTTTCTTCACTGCTTATATCAAATAATAATAAAATATACCTGAAAACTCACCTTTTTATTATTCTGTATTAATAAGTGCACAATTCAATATCTTACATTTTCAGTGAAAATGGATCTTACGATAGTTAATCGATATTTACAGCGATTTATTGATTTATGAATCATAAAAGTCTTCGAGTTTTCAGTATATTTTCTACACTATAAAACATGTGTACTGACATGTGACAAAATTAACTTACTTTAATGTATAGTGCAAGAAAAAATGTTTTTCATATCGCAGCAAAAAATAGGAGTTTTAATAAGAAATAAAATAAAAAGAAAAAAAAGCAAAAAAAGTAGATATAGGTATATATAGTTTAGGTATACAATTATATCCCATGTTTCACATAAATAATTTTTGCTTTATAGAAAGTTTTAATTGTCGATGCCAGATCGTACACAACCGCCGTGGCAAATCGGGCACGCGGCGGTGGTTGCGAGTGTCCCGAGTATTATCCGAGCTGTGACATACAATTTATGAATTTGCCGAATATCCATTCAATACGGAAGAGTTTTCATGCCGTGCGACAGCTTTGCGCATCGGACGCAGATCAACCAAAGTGAGTTTATTCTTAGACCTCAAATTTATATGCCGTTTATTCTTGGATTTCTTAATTATCTTAAATTTTTTTATATAACTCAATTTTACAGCTGGTTAAGTTTGCTGGAAGGGACACGCTGGTTGCAGCATATGTCGGGTTTACTGCGGGCGGCGGTCACTGTGGCTTCCGCGATTGAGAGGGACGGTCGACCAGTATTAGTGCACTGTAGCGACGGCTGGGACAGAACTCCCCAAATTGTTGCATTAGCCCAAATATTACTCGATCCATATTATCGTACTATGGAGGTATACAATAGCTTTTAAGGATAATAGATGACCAAGTGATTTGAGTACTGCTCTATACACAATTTTATACTATTCTGATTTTACATTTATTGTTTTATTCTAGGGATTTCAAGTTTTAGTTGAGAGAGAATGGTTAGACTTTGGACACAAGTTCGCGGATCGATGTGGTCAAATGATTGGCTGCGATGATCCCAACGAGCGCTGTCCAGTATTTCTTCAGTGGCTCGACTGTGTCCATCAGTTAATCCTGCAATTTCAATGTAGTTTTCAAATGTCATCAGCATATCTAGTAAATATATAAACAGTCATGAGAGAAGATATGTATTATCGAAGAAATCATTTCTAAGCGATCTGCAATATTAATGTTTTAGGTGAAATTGGCTCAACATACGTACTCGCAATTGTTCGGTACATTCCTGTGTAATACCAGGCAGGAGAGGCTACAGTTGAGAATACGCGAGCGTACATTTTCAGTTTGGCGTTTCCTCAACTCAACTGCGTTTGTGAATCATCTGTATTCGCCGTTAAAGAATCAAGTGCGTCGCAAAGTATCACATGATTGATACAATTCGACATAATGACAAAACGGTTTTTCAAACAATGCTAATTTTAATTATTTTACTTTAGGTATTATGGCCGAGTTGTAACGTACGCGATCTAGTTCTATGGTCCGAGGTTTATTTAGGCTCCATGGAATCATCACTCGGTATGAGAGACGATAAGCAAAGAATGACAGTGATAGACATCGAAGGTGGCGAGAGTGAAGAGCCACAGGGACAAATGACGAAGACGAGGTCGTACGGTGATCTTATGCACGCCCCCGATCATGCGGCTTATCTGCACCGAAGACGTAGCGATCCGAGTATTTCTATGGAAAAGTACGCGATCGACGATACAGTTCGAGTCGATAAGCCGACACGTTTGTAAATTTTTCTTGTACGTTTCTGTCGCAGGAAATTTGACTCTCTGGCACTTCAGACTGAGATGGATCAAAAGAGTGTGAAGAACATAGACGATAACAAAAATGAAGCCGCAAACGAGAACTTGTCAGAGACTGATATCAGGGCAAAACGAGATACTGTTAATCAAACATCCAGCGATTCGCCCGCTAATCCCTCGGTAGATAGTTCTACTGATACTTTAATACCCAATAACGATTCCGTCGTTCCAGTGGTAAATGGAGAGAAAGAAGCGTAAGTGCGCAGTTTTCTTATATCTTTACAATGATATCTAAATGAACTTTAACCATTTATAAAGTTTGTTGAAATTTGTAGACCACAAACAAGTTCTTCACGCGATATTGTTTCACCATGGATTGAAACTGGCACTACTAGTGCACAGGTTGTTTGTTCTTCGTGTAATCGCAATGAGGGTAGTGACGTGAGTGATACCAGCGTCCCCTTGATATCAAGAACTCCCAGTAGCATATGTCCAGCTTCTCCGACTCATCAGGACGTTGTGCTAGATAATCCTGACTGGCTGGATGACGTTGACGGTCTTCCTGTCATATGTTGCGATGTCCAAATGCGAGTACAACAAATTATCGTAGAGCATAAGGTACTTAAAGCAGCAATTATTGATATTTTACACACTTCTGGCATATGCCTCGAAAGTATCTGGCGATATATCATGTACAGTAGAGATGATCCTGTTTCCAAAAATCTTTTAATAACCTTTGCCATATAATTATTTAATTTCGAATTACTCTTCTAGCTCAAAGAGGAAGCCTTAAGAAAGGAGTTACACACGACGAGATTGGCACTAATTAAGCAAGTTTGCAATCATAACACAGATACCGATCGTATCGATGACATCGTAAGTAGAGTCCTTTGGTTGAGTTTATCTTATTTTTTTACGTGTGTATGCGATCGATGATGTAATAAAAATATAATAAAAATAAAAATAATGTACGCGATGATTTGCAGGGTTCATTACCTGATTCGGTGGGTAGCGCCGGTGAACATGGAGAATCATTACCGTCGGACATGTCCTGGGAAGCTGTGGAAGAATTAGGTCCTGCACCTACCTTATGGGTGCCCGATCATGCCGTGACTCGATGCATGGGATGTAACACAGAGTTCTGGCTCGGTAGACGTAAGCATCACTGCAGGTATGCATTTTGCATGATAGAACAGTAGTTGTTAGTAGAGCTGCCACTAATAATTGGAAGACTCGTTCACGTACACAATAATGAAAAAAACCGCACTTTAATTAAAGAATTTTTTATATTCCACAAAGAAAATAATCATTCAATGTATTTTTTTTTATATCAAATACAATTTCAACGTATTACAATTTTGAAAAATTTAAAATTAAAATTGTAACTATAACTACGGTATATGACATATTAGTCAAATTTAAAACAGACTATTGTAAAAATTGTCAGTCGTTAAAAGACTGAACTTGCTATGAAAATTTAAATTTAATAGCATTTATATGACTCAATATTGAGTCTATTACATTGCAGAAGGATTGTGAGATACATCACGGACAATCTACACTTTTAATTGTTTATTTAAATTAAGAGTTTGCCAGTTATATAATATTTTTATTTCAAATCTAAAATAGTATAATAAATATGATAGATGTCAAAACTAAAAAAACCTTGAATGTTTGCAAAGTGCACAAAATAATATTTCTGATTGCTGGACACGAATCTAACATTAGTGAATATATAGCTGCTTCAATATTTGATACAAATGTCTGTGATCTTTGGTTTAATAATCTTTCTGTCACAGAAATCTTTTTAATATTAATTTTTGCAAATGTCTTTTAGAAAGTTGAAAATTTAAATAATTTATTTAGTTTTGAGAAAACAATAAATAAAACGTTTTCGATATCATAATAGTCACAATTATAGTATAAATTACTTTCAAATACTCCTTTTTTACAATCTTGATTTTTTTAAATTGTTCAGAATTATTACATCATATTTTTGAGTATAAATCGTATTCAGCATTATAAAAAGAATGATTATTCTCTTGTTTAACTGTATAATTCTTAGACTTATTTTTCGTATTATATATTTTATATTATATATAGATGCTGTGGCAAGATTTTTTGTGCCGATTGCTCCGAGAACTCTACCCCTTTGCCTAGCGAACAACTCTACAATCCTGTAAGAGTGTGTAGCGACTGTTACGCGCGGCTGCACCACCATCATACAAGCTCCTGCCAGTGTAATGCTCGACACCAGAACATTAAAACAGAAAATGAAGCAGAGTCTTTCGAAACGGCGACTCTACAACAACCAGTGACATGTCAGAGGCCGAGGAAGTTGCCACCCAGTACGAAAGACTCCTGCTGTGACAGCCTACTACAGGCAACACATCAGAAAACGCAACCATCCGTTGCGACAGCCACAGTGAATTAAAGAGAAAAATCTACGAGAAGAGTCGAGCAGGAAAAAAAATGAAAGAATGCGATTAATCCATACGACGCGCTTGATGTATTCATAATTTATATTGCATACGTATGGCACATGGACTAACGCGTCTAGGTTGTTCTAAGCGATCTAATATATTTATTGGTAGATTAATAATTTGTACGAACAAGCACTATAGCTGGTATAGCTGATGGAGAAAAAATGGCAGAGAGTCAGTATATGCGCACGCATGCGAGGTTGTATTATATACCCTAATTAAGAGTAACTCGAGATCAAGATTTCCAAATACGAAGATTCTATTTCTTTTGTGAGAAATGTAAGGGAATGGAATCCTTCGAGGTTACCTAGGTATCTATCTCTGTGCTTAACACGACGAGAGGATGATATGTGGCAAAGTCTTGGATAGGCTGTGATCGACATCTAACTTTGTAGACGACTACACTATAAAAGAAAGCGCTAATTAATTGTCAATTGATCACTAGGAGAGCGGTTGTTTGCTAATTAGCAATCGGATCGAGCAAAATGAATGAAATCGTATTTCTTATATTGACGTCAATGTATAAAAATTGGGATATTAAATGTCATTATCTCATCCTACGCGTCTGCTATCGATGAAATTCATACACATCCAATGCCTATAATTTATCCTAGAGATCCTAAGGTTGATGGCAGAGAACGAAATGTAGGTTCTTACGTCTATCGTAATCGTAGACGTAAAGCAAGGCAGAGAAAACCGTATGCGTAACTACGTAGTACATAAATTGTGAAAAGCAATCATGTGGATGCGTGCAGTTATTACGTGTGTATACAGTTTTCTCTTGCTTTACGTCTACGATTACGATAATGCGGGGTCTACAATGCGAGTCGCAAGAATTGACCAATCACAATCGAATTTGAGGAGAATAATCGACTATGATTGGTCAATTCTTGCGACTCATTTACTGCGTTCGGCAATACAATCTGAGGCGTCGGAGTGCTCTTTTACCTTGCAAATCGTTCGGCATTTCCTACTGCTGCTAGGCGTGTGATGGGGGTAGCGCACACAAGGAAAAAGCCGTGTACGTGTGCGCATGTACATACAGTGTGCACGGCTCTTTCCTTGTGTGCGCTATCCCCACCACGCGCCTGGCTGCGGTGTTGAAACGCAAAATTTTAACAAATACGAGCTTACGCATTAAAAAGAATTCACTTAGCTTAAGATATTCCTCGCATTCAATCGCAATCGATAACCTTCAAACGAATGCGAATTCTCGCATTAAAAAGGATTCACTTCTTCTGTTAATTGTTTTTGGATTCAGAGGCATATAAGATTTTCACGTTCTATTAACAGTATCGCACTGAAAAGTATTGATCCGTGATCCAATCCGAGATTTTTGCAAAGCAGAATGTATGACAAAATCTCGTGAATGCGAAACAATATTTTTGAATAAGACGTTTTATGCAGGGTTCCCTGATAACCGCCAACGATAGAAAATGATAAAAAAAATTTCTTATCGTTTTTAATATGGTTAGTGAATCGTTTATTTACGATACTCTATCAGAAATTCACGTTACAAAATACTTGGGATCCTATTGTAAATGTCTTATTAGCTGCACATCAGTTTCTATTGTTTTTAATATGGTTAGTGTTCGGATCTGTAATGCGAACAGCGCGCCTGCATGCACGACAGCCCGTTGTGCGTTCCATCGCCCGCTGAGTGGGGCGAGCGCGGCACCCCCCCCCCCCCCGCGCCGCGAGCGGTAACACCTGTCGCCGCGGGGCGGCTGCCTTTCGCGCGGTCACATTTCCAAACAAAAGGGTATACAAGGACATGCCTGCCCAAAGGAAAATCGAGCTCTCTCGCCATTTAACTCCCCGAGACATTACACAAGCCGGGTGTTCAGGAAATAGCGATCGAGACTTACTATTACGAATCCAGCTCCAGCCTGGAGGAATCCGCACACCGCTCCTCGGAGCAAAGAGCGAGGACAGATTTGCGCCGGCTGTTGAACCCGGTAGAGTCCGCCTCTCCCACCCGACGAACAGGACGAGTTCGCTCGGTGGTGGTCGAGACGAAGGGCCACTCTACACGAGGCTCCAGCAGAGGCCGACGACGTCCACGACAAAGGAGGCGAGCCAGGAGGCCCTCTCCGCCAAGGAGACCACGAGTAGCCAAGAAACCGGCTCCTCCACCTGAGTCGAGGTGGCTGCTCACGCCAATCAGCCTCCCAGAGTCACACCGGAGACTCACCCGTCCACCAGGACTGAGCCTAGCTCCGGGTGACCCTCGGGCTCTGAGGCCTCTACCACCAGACGCCTGGCGAACTATCGCCACACAGACCGATCCTAAGAAGAGGAGGAGCAAGGAGCAGAAGATCGTCAAGCCGGCCCTGCCCTCCCCTGAGATCCCGGAGTTACCCCTCGATCGGGCCCCTACAACTCTGGGAAAAGAGGCCGATCTAAATAATAACCATGGTCCGCCACTTAACGCTAAACAAGCAGCAAAAGTGAAGCTCTTGTTCTAGCATCTTTTGAAAAGTCCTGCGCTACTGCACGCAGGCGTAATACAATCTAAAGTCAACGATATAATGTACCTGAGAAAGCAATAAAGCTCCATTTTTTACCAGAGATTCATGCTTGAAGCCTGATACTTCTTTTCACGACCAAATTTCCTGCCGTTCCGAAACAGTTAGTGAATCGTTTATTTACGATACTTCATCAGACACTCACGTTACAAAATACTTGGGATCCTATCGTAAATGTCTTATCAACTGCACTTCAGTTTTTATCGTTTTTAATATGGTTAATGAATCGTTTGAATCAGTTTTGGTCAATCCATTTCAATCGTTATGAATCCGTGAATTAAGGAATCAGATTCATACCGATTCATTTCTTTCAATCGGTTTTGAAGAACGCCGGGAACGGGGCAACTAGCGCCAGGAGGCTGCTGGGCTCGGTGTTCGTTGTCCGGGAGTCCGGGGCGGTTACCGCCAGGAGGTCCTTATAGGAAGAGATCCCTCCAGTTACGATACTGAATTTTTCTGCTTTTCGCCTCGCAGGGGATCTGCTTATATATTATGACTGAATGTATTTTAAATACGAGAAGCGCTTTCCATCATGCGCGGCCTAGCTGCATTGTCGCGAACTAATCGCCGATTGGTTAATGCGGATTCAATTTATATCATTGATATACGATAGAAAACGAACCGATTTGCTGCCGTAAAAAAGATGATAAGTTGTATGTCAGAAAATCCTGATAAGAAACGATAGATGTATCGGTTCGGTTAAGTCGTATAAATATCGACGAGATGTCTATCGTTTTAACCTTATAAAAACATATACAAAGTAGAAGGCTTTCAAACGATTCAGATGTGTTGGTTCGGTTAAGTCATATAAATATCGATGAGATGTCTATCATTTTAATCTTATATCCGTATTAATGCATACGATAACATTATTACCATAAATAACGATATATACTATATCGTATATATACGATTGATTGAGACGGGTAATAATTGTACATATAGAAAACGATTCATAACTACCCAGATAGCAATGCCTGATGATCAGATTTCATCACGTCATGATTTTCTGATATTGATCAAAATGTGATGTATGTCTTGTGATCATATTGTGAAGATACACATCATGAATACAAGTTAACATCTATATGAGGAAATATATGAGCTCAGATATTGACGTTACTTAGCCAACTCATGATAATCACATGCTGACCCTGGTGGAAATAATTTTACAACAATTTTCGCGAGCGCTAGTACCGCACGCTGCCGCGACGCGGCTATACCATGCGTCACTTTCTCGTAATCAAAAATCATCAGGCGCTAGTATAAGAGGCGAGCTTGTGAGAAGCCTAATTACAATGTTCTTTGCTGCAGATCAGCTTAAGTGATACCTCTGGTATCACATAGTGCAGAGGTCTGCGAAGCAATTTTTGATAAATTGTTGGATACGTCTAACTTATTTATTTACATGTTTTTAAATAATTTTATTAAGCATGAAATATTTAAAATTGTCATTTCTTGAGCTTTATATGCACACAATATACAGTATTTCATTGAACATTTATGTGTTCATTATGTCACTATTTTGTAAACTTTTATAGATTTCATAACATGTCTGCATTCTGAGCAACATATGAGCCCGCATCTGTGTCTATTCTTGCCATTATGTTTTTAATAAACGTGAGTACAATATGTATTCAGAACGAACACATTTTGCTATCTGGGTATAAAATTTGTATAGTTATTTCCTTATTCGGATCTAAAACGATAGAAACCGATTCGATTCGATTGATATTTTATCTGTCTTCTAAATATGGAACGATAGAACCGATAAGATACGATTAAAAATGATACAGATATAGCCGTTTTTAATCGTTTTCTATCGGAGATGGTTATCAGGGTTGATACGCGTATTAAATAGTAAGTAACTATAGCCCAGTCAAATTAGATTATTTTTGGGCGTTTCAATGAAAAAATTGCCGGCAAGCTGGAAATTGGTATACAGGTTTATTTTAGTGTTCTTTTAAACATACTAAAAGTCCCCATACATAGAGCGTGAGCCGGCTGCGCCATCTTGAAAAAAAAGAGTACAAAAATGGGTTTTTTGCGAATAACTCGGAAATTATTAGTTTCACGGGAAAGAACATTCAGAGCGAAAATGTAGCTGATAAAATTCCTCGCAATTTGGTTTTTTGTAGAACTTCGTACGACCATTAGTTCCCGAGATAGATTTTTTTGAAGCATCGGGCAAATGAGGAAAGAGCTGTTTCTTCGAGCGTTTTTGAAGCTTATAAAATTTCCTAAAAAACAGTATATTCGGCATTAATATGTGACCAACAATTATACCAACAACAGATGCTAGAATAATGTTACTCTTTTTTCCTCAGTTTACCGTAATTTTTAATGATTTAAATATTGTCGAAAAAATTTATTTGGAAATTTTTGCAGTCGGCGTAAATTTCAAATCTCATTATACATGATGTAAGCTTCCCGTTGGTCTTTGGGTTAAATTTTTAAGACGGGTAGTATTCGAGATATAGGGCGTCGAAAGTGGCCGCAACAAATTTTATTTTAGGTTATGTACGCAGTTTTTTATGTTTTTATTGGTTTAATTATTAGTATATCAACAGGCGGAACGACCGAAAGAGACAAAGCGCAAGCGTCGACGAACGGCGACAGGTAAAAGAGAAGGAAGGCAAAGATAACGCAAAGAGTGCGAAAACAGAAGGTGCGAGTACTGAAAATGAGAAGAAGGAAGGACACAGAAGAATTGGAGAAAACGATAAAGAACGAGAGGATGACAATGGAACTGAAAGAAATAGGACTGAAAATAATGGAGGAGGTCAAGAGAGAAGGAAAGGAAGTTAGAAAGGAAATAAAGGAACTAAAGACACAGATGGAAACGATTGAAAAAAGGATGACCGAAATTCCACAGATCAAGGAGAGCGAACAGGAAAGGAAGGAGATAAAGAGAATAGAAAAGAGAGAAAGCAGAACCCCGACAAAAGAAGAATCAGAAGAAGAGAGAGAAGAGAGCAGCGAAAGATGGAGTGAAAAAGGATGGGGAAGGGCGTGGTGGGAAGAAGTGGCAAGCGAGGAAGAAAAAGGAGATGAGGAAAGAAGGGAAGGGAACCCAAGAGAGAAGAGGAACGAAACCGAAGACAGACAAGAAGAAAAAGGACTGAGAAAAAGGAAGGGATGGACCGAAGGTGAGAAAAAGGAAAGAACAGCATGGGAGGGGGACGACGAAAATATCAGAGAAAGAAATGAGATAAAGAAGGACAAGGAAAGGAACGAAGAAGAAAACGACGAGAAAGAGCAAATCAAGGAAAGGATTAGAATGTGGCGAATGGCCGAACAAAGAGAAGAAGAAGTAAGAAGAAAAAGAGAATGGAAAGAAAAAGAGGCAAGAAGGAATGAAGAAAGTGAAAGGAAAGAGAGAAGTGAAAGAAGAAAAAAGAGTATAATATGGAGAAGAGTAGCAGGGAAAGAGCCAAAAGAAAGAAGGGAGCTGGTGGAGTCAATAATGAAGAGAGTGACAGGGAGAATGATACCAGTGAAAAGGGTGACAGAGGTGATGGGTACGGACAGGAAAGAAATAATGTTCATGGAGCTGGAAGAAGAAAAAGATAAGGAAGACATAATAAGAAAAAGTGCAGAAATGATAGCTGCATGAAGAAAACAAGAAAAGAACATGTTAATGAAACCAACGACACAGAAGGCAAAGGAAACACAAGCGGAAAGAAGAGTAAAAGGTAGCAAGAGCACAGGAAAAGATAGAAAGGAAGGATAGTAAGAACAGGCAGGTAGTTAAAGTAATAAGAGCAAGTTAGCCGTGTAAAGTTACACAAAAGGTAGGAAAGAGATACAGGAGAGTAGTAGAAAGAAAGGATCAGTAAAAACAACAGGTAGTTAATAGGCAAATTAGTAAAGCAGCAGGTAACTAATAAGTAAAGGCGAAGGCAGTCACTGTGTAAAATGTTAAAATAGTCATCGCAAGGTTGTAAGAAAGAAAGTAGACAAAGCAAAAAGAAAACAGTAAGGTAAAAAGGTGATATGACAAGTTGTGTGTAGGGAAGACGCGAGAAAGAGAGAGAGAGAGAGAGAGGGGGAGCAAGAAAGGGGGAAGGAGGAGAGGGTGAGAGAGAGTGTGTGTATGCATGCGGGGGTTAGGAATGAAGAGGTAAACAAATGTAAAACAATGTAAAGGTAAAGATATACGCCGTACAAAGATATTGTAAAGTATAATGTAAACGTGAAAAAGCGAAGTCGTCAGTAAAACAATAAAGCGTGAGGCGGTGTGCGAACTATGTAAATATGTATGTGTGAATGAGGGTGAGCATGAGAGAAAGAGAGAGAGATGAAGGGAGGGAGAGAGAGAGGGAGAGTGCGGTACGAGCGAGAGATACGATTAAATAGTAAGATAATTAGATGGTAAGACAGTGCGCATATAGAAGAGATGTGTGGTGTGTGTGTGTGTGTATGGTGGTGTGTGTGTGTGTGTGTGTGTGTGTGTGTGAGAGTGAGAGTGAGTGTGTGTGTGAGTGAGAGAGAGAGAGAGAGAGAGAGAGAGAGAGAGAGAGAGAGAGAGAGAGAGAGAGAGAGAGAGAGAGAGAGAGCGAAACGAAAGTTAAGTAGAAGTACGAAACAAAGAAACGAGGAAACCCAGAGAAACAGAATAAGGATGCAAGGAGGAACTAGAACATGAAGGAAGGGAAGTCCAGGAGGAAAAGCGAGGGACAGGAAGAGAAGGGAAGTGGGTACTAGATAAATGTGAGGTCGAAAAAGGGCCAGGAATGAAGGGGAAACTTATGAACAGAGTTGGGTAACGTCTCTTAAAAAACGCCTTGTTAAGCCGAAAGGCAAACAATAAAGCACATTGATTGATATTAGTATATCAACAATAAATATGCATCCCTTACTTGCACTGTGTGCTCGCCTCTGCATATGAAACGGAAATTTGTTGCTCTTTCCTCATTTGCCCGATGCTTAAAAAAAATCTATCTCGGGAACTAATGGTCGTACGAAGTTCTACAAAAAACCAAATTGCGAGGAATTTTATCAGCTACATTTTCGCTCTGAATGTTCTTTCCCGTGAAACTAATAATTTCCGAGTTATTCGCAAAAAACCCATTTTTGTACTCTTTTTTTCAAGATGGCGCAGCCGGCTCACGCTCTATGTATGGGGACTTTTAGTATGTTTAAAAGAACACTAAAATGAACCTGTATACCAATTTCCAGCTTGCCGGCAATTTTTTCATCCAAAAATCTTAATTTGGCTGGGCTACTAGTAAATAAATCTGATTATTGGCTGATCAGTTCAAATATACCATTTGATACGCGTATCAAGAGATCGGTGTAAACTAGGCCAATGGCTCCTGCCTCATTCGTATGATGTTAGCCGACGACTGGCACTTTTTTTTTTAAATTAGTGACATGTTTAAAAAAAATGTGAAATCGATTGTATTTCGTTTGTAGATTATTGTAGTGCATTTATTTTCGTTTGTTAATTTACAATTAATTTTTAATTAATTATTTAATTGTAGACCATGAAACTAGCGGACATATATTATAAAATTAAAAAATTTGAACATTACTTCCTCACAATTTTCAAGTATGCAAATTATAAATTTGCACGTTGCTTAATCAACATTTTATTTCGCTCATAAAGCTTCCTCTTATGAGGAAGCCTATTTCTTTATGTATAATTATTAGTAGATATTTATTAATTTGGCTTCTTCATAGAGGAAGCTTTATAAGCGAAATAAAATGTTGATTAAGCAACGTGCAAATTTATAATTTGCATACTTGAAAATTGTGAGGAAGTAATGTTCATATTTATAATTTGTACACTTAAAAATTATGAGGAAGATATGTGCAAGTTTCTACTTGCCCACTTAAAAACTATGAGGAAGCAATGTGCAAGTTTCTACTTGCACACTTAAAAACTATGAGAAAGCAATGTGCAAGTTTCTACTTGCACACTTTTTTATTGTGATAAGCTTTATTGCGACTAATATTTGTTATACTATTACACAAATCAATTAAATAATTAATGTTTTTATTAAAATGATCCCTACTAATTGCGGATATTTCTTAATTTTTCCATTTTGTTTCATCTTTTTATTTATACATTAGTTTTTTATTTTTACTTTAAAATAATTTTTTAAATATATAAAAAGTGATATTATTACTAATTAGTGGCACAAATGAAGTTTTACAATCGACACAATGTTAAATCGATGTTGACTCGAATAGTTTCAGGTTACATGGTTCATATATGGACTTGAGAATGTAAGACTGAAGAATATAACAGATTTAGAATTGAATAAATTGCGACTGGTTTGGCGCAATTTTTCTAATTTTATTATATTTTTTAGTCTTTTCTACCCGTATTTCATATATAATTTTTTAAGATTTGGTTGATTAGTTCTTGAGGCATCCTGTCTTTTTACTAAGAACGTTCAATGAATTTATTCAATCGCAATCTGTAAACAAAACACTGTTGCTGCTAAGGTGACGACAAGCGTCTTGAACATGATGTGATGTAATTGTGTCCGAAATTATTTTTCTAAAATTAGTGGCTGCTATAATTTTGGTACTATAAGTACGGATCATGCTTTGATCATGGCTTAATTGTCTAGATCATGCCCCGATCTTGGCTTAATTGTCTGGTTTGTCCCCCGATCTTGACTTAATTGTCTGGATCGTCCCTCGATCTTGGCTTAATTGTCCGGATCATGCCCCGATCTTGGCATAATTGTCTAGATCATACACCGATCTTGGCTTAATTGTCTGAATCATGCCCCGATCTTGACTTAATTGCTTGAATCATAGCGATTTTAGATCATGATTCGATTTAGACAATTAAGCCAAGAATATAATAAAACTATAAATATCCCGATATTTCAAAATTTGCTACACATATTTCTAAAAAAATTATGGACCTTTGATCGCGTATAAAAATGGATCTAATCAATCAAATCTTAAAGAATTATATATGAAATAGGGGTTTAAAAAACTGAAAAATATAATAGAATTAGAAATATATCGATATCTCAAATATTGAGAAAGCTACAGCGTAAAACACGCTTTTCTGAAAAATAAAAATCCCCTTAAAATCTATACCGGTCGACGGATTTTAATAAAATTAGAGGAGAACATACTTTCTATGATACTCTATTTGTGTGCAAAATTTCAACCCGGTATCTAAAAAATTGTAGAAGTAGATGCGTGTACAAAAAAATAGATGTGGAATCGATTGTATTTCGTTTGTAGATTATTATAGTGCATTCATTTTCGTTTGTTAGTTCATAATTATATTTTAATTAAATATTTAAAGTGTCAGTCGCACGTCGGCTAACATCATATGATACATCAACATATAAAATAAATTATAAAATAAAACAAGCTTGTTTGTAGTTAATTGTATTTTGTAGAGCTTTGTAGTAAAGTTAAAAAGTTTTGTAGTCTCTTTAAATTGTTTATAATTAATAAATACATTTGTCGAACTGTGTAGCTATCCGACAATCAATTAACGATAGCTGTTGCCCTCTGCTACATAGTTCAACAAATGTATTTATTAATTATAAACAATTTAAAGAGACTACAAAACTCTACAAACAAAATACAATTCACTACAAACGAACTTCTTTTATTTTATAATATGTTGATGTATCATATAATATGTTATAGCCGACGACTGACACTTTAAATATTTAATTAAAAATTAATTATGAACTAACAAACGAAAATAAATGCACTACAATAATCTACAAACAAAATACAATCGATTTCACACCTACTTTAAAAAAAAGTGTCAGTCGGCTAATATCATTACAAATTCCCTGCCTCTCTTGTCAGAGGTCAATACGGTCCGTTGTTCGTTCCGAATTAAGCCCCTTGCACAATGCTCGGCAACAGGCAATAGGAACAGGAAATAACAAAAAAATCGTTAATTACAACCTAAAAAATTCGAATGCTATGATTGGTCGGCAACAGGCAATAGGCAGAATTTCCAATGTGACGGAAACTCTGTGTCTATTGCCTGTGTCACTGTTTATTCTGCATTTATACATGATTTCTAATTTCTATTCCCTGTTCCTATTGCCTATTGCCTGGCATTGTGCAAGGGGCTTTACGCAAGAAGCGCATATACCGCATAAACGCATCAGACGCATCAACCATGGTGTAAGTAGACAGGTGAAGCATTCCCGACGCTGCGCACTCGTTCAATTTTTGAGCCAATCAGCGCGCGACCAGTTTTGCAAGAAAAGCAATATGGCTGCTCCCGTCAGCGCGTCATCCGTTATGTCCGTTACCCATCGCGTGCGTCTGTGTGAGGAAAAAATCGTGTGTGCGTAACCACAATATGTGTATGTAATCCAATCATAGCAGAGGAGTTTAATAAATATATACTTTAATAAATATAAACTGATAAACAATTAAATCTACCTAACTTAAGCAAGGTAGGATAATATTTGATTAAAATTCCTGATTTGGTTACGCAAATTTAATTGTCATTATAGTTTATTTATGTATTAAACTCCTTTCTTCTGTCCTGATTTGGTCAAGTAGGTTTAACCCTTAAAGTGCATAGGTTTTTTCGGTACCTTCTAAGTGCATACGTGGGTCTGTCACGTTTAACGCTATTTTTCCTTACCTTAAAGTATTTTAAAAAATCTAAAAAAATTCATGAAACATCTGTCTACATTGCAGTTGACGATTTTATACTAATTTTGATAAGCATCGTTTATTTAATATCTTCTAACAGGCTTGCAAGTTTTACAGTTACGAGCAGATATCACTTTGGCTCGGACGCCGTATGCAGCTTAAGGGTTAATCGTTTATTAGTTTATTCCATTTTTCCTGCCTTAGTTGGGTTACGTAGGTTTAATTGTCATTAATTAATTTATTTATTTAGGGTTTTATTATATTTCATTAAATATATATTTAAAGTTTTACATGATTCACGCATTTTTATTTCTTATAATCGAATTTCACTTTGAAGTGAGCGCCTACAAAACGGGTCGTCTCCTGATTGGTTCAACCGCCAAACCTGTCGCCATTATGCGCAATGCTT
>JASTWL010001341.1:0-42749 GCA_035220575.1 Temnothorax rugatulus | reverse complement strand
TTGTAATGCTTTTATTTGCATGAATGGTATATAGGGTGATACCATTCTTTCTTCAACCGCCGTCAAATCTGTTACGACTTTTGGTACATTATTGAACCTTAAATCTTCGTTTGCTGTTGTTTTTGAAAGCTGTCCTAATGTGATATATCTTTTACAAGTCTTACACATATATTCCGATGAGTTATTGATAATTTTATTAATAAATTCATCAATATCCATTTGTTGGAGATTGAAAAGGCGAGGGACCAGTAAAAGAAAGTGAATTGTAATGCGAGCTTAACACTTTATTAGTATCGACTATATTCTCTTAGAGCTACGAGACTGACTGACCGTGATCGTGCGGGAACGCGACCACACAACACACACACATACATAGAACGTTGCACGCAATTACAATATGTGGTGCGACGTGAGTTCGTAAACACACCTGAAAGTAACAGAAAGAAAATATGGTGATAGGAAGGAATATAAATCAAAGAAAGTGCGAAAGCATTTTAGTTACTCCAACACTCTCACCGTTTGAGCGCTTTCGCATGATTCTCCTATACCTAAACTTTCACATAAGAATTTGAAATGACATTTTGGTAACGCTTTCGTAAACAGATCGGCTCGTTGTACTTGCTTCGACAGTACATATACTAAAATTGGAACGATACAGAGAAGATTAGCATGGCCCCTGCGCAAGGATGACACGCAAAATCGTGAAGCGTTCCACTATTTTTGAGTCTGGCAGGAGCCTTCGTGGAGCGAAGACGTGTTTCACGAGTGCTCCGTGGTGGGGTTTTATAGTGTTAATTTATATACGATTTTACGAGACTACACTGAAAAAAAAATTTGCTTACTTTTAGTAAATATATTTACTGAAATTAAATTTACTTAATTTAAATAAATAATGTTAAAATATAAAACTTATCAATTTGAATATAGTAAATTAAAGTATTAAAATTAGAAAATGTCTTCTTCTTGAAACGTTTATTTGAATCAAATTCAGGTTTACTATATTACAGTGTAATGGTTATTGAAATATAGTAAATGAATTTTTAAAATACTAAATCCGGATCTTTTAATTTTAGAAATGGCACTTTAATAAATATTTGCTTAAATTCACGTTTCCAAAGTTATAAAAATAATAAATAGAGTATTTATAAGAAATAAATATTTTCTTTAGTGCAATTTATTACATTTGAGGAAACGTATACTGAAATAAAGTTAATATATTCGACACAAAAAGGAAAATAATATTTTATTTGTGAGCATTTTTAACTCGACGGAATCCTATAAGTTCGCAAGAGTGGCACCCGTTTGACCACGTTAATATTGACCACGGTCCCGATTGACCACGTTGAAATTGACCACGTTGCGATTGACCACGTTGATATTGACCACGTTGTGATTGACCACGGTCCCGATTGACCACGGTCCCGATTGACCACCGTCCCGATTGACCACGGTCTCGATTGACCACGGTCCCTATTGACCACCGTCCCAATTGACCACGGTCCCGATTGACCACGGTCTCGATTGACCACGGTCCCGATTGACCACCGTCCCGATTGACCACGGTCCCGATTGACCACCGTTCCGATTGACCACGGTCCCGATTGACCACGTTGAAATTGACCACGTTGCGATTGACCACGTTGATATTGACCACGTTGTGATTGACCACGGTCCCGATTGACCACGGTCCCGATTGACCACCATCCCGATTGACCACCGTCCCGATTGACCACGGTCCCGATTGACCACCGTCCCAATTGACCACGGTCCCGATTGACCACGGTCTCGATTGACCACGGTCCCGATTGACCATCGTTCCGATTGATCACGTTCCCGATTGACCACGGTCTCCATTGATCCTATATAATATATCAGAATCCGAGTACGCGTTAAGGAAAACGAAATCCCGACGTCTTCTACGAGGAGAAGTCGGCTCAATTGGTTATCTGACACCTAGTAAACACTGTAGTCAGGTCGGCGTCAATGTAGGGTCGACGATAGGAGAATTCGGCACGCAGACGTCTTCTTCAAGACGAAGTATGATGTACGCGTTGACAGACACCTAGTACACGCTAAAATGGGGTCGGCGTCAAACCCACTATTCGGGAAAGCGAAATTAGTACGTAGACACCTTCCCCGAGAACAAGACCCGGAATCACGTCTACCAGATTCCTAGAGCCAGCCCTGTAAGGTCGGCGTCAATGGCCGACATCATAAAGTGCATCAAAACATCTTTCCCAGAGCATGTGTGGGCGGGGGGGGCTTCGCCCCCCTGCACCCCCCCATTGTGTGAGTAAACCTAGAAGTGTGGGCGGGGGGGGGCTCCCGCCCCCCCTGCACCCCCCTGTGCACTGGGCGGGTGGGTTGGGTTGACGGGTGGGCAGGGGGGCTTCGCCCCCCCCGCACTCCCCCCCCCCATGGACACGCCTTCGGCGTGCCCGGGTAGGAGATGTATTTCGCTTTATGCGTGAGCGGGGGGGGCTTCGCCCCCCCCTGCACTCCCCCCATGCACGTGAGCCACACTTTATAAATTATTCGAGATCGTGGTCAATCGGGACCGTGGTCAATCGGGACGGTGATCAATAGGGACCGTGGTCAATCGGGACGGTGGTCAATCGGGACCGTGGTCAATCGGGACGGTGGTCAATCGGGACCGTGGTCAATCACAACGTGGTCAATCGCAACGTGGTCAATTGCAACGTGGTCAATATCAACGTGGTCAATCGGGACCGTGGTCAATGTTAACGTGGTCAAACGGGACGCTCCCGTTCGCAACGACGCGCGACGCTGCTAGGTGGCGTTGTAACCGGACGCGGTCAGTTATAGGTCCGGGATGCGCAATATGCCTGCCTTTTCACGGTCGCCACTCGGTTTGACCTTCAACCCACCGAGAAGGATATGGTAAGTATCAATCGAATTATTCAAGCAACTAATCTATCTTCTTTTCAGGTTCCCGCCAACGATGGATGAGCACCACTGCTGCACCAGGATACCAGCCTCGCCGCAGACCAGGATGGACTCCGATGGATCAACGACGATGTATGAAGTAAGTATAGGGTAAGTATTTTGAAATAATTGTTGATAAATATTTATAATAAATGAAACAATTTATTCATTTAATTGTTCTCAGATGTTGTTCACAATAATCGATCGCCACGAACGGCCGCCCGTAATCCTCTCTTTAGTATCGTGAAGATTGACAGCTCGCGATGCTAGAAATTTCTAAGTATCGACGGTTCGAAAACGTTGACTAATTATCGTTGTTAATTGGTAGCTGTGTACCTCTCACTTCTTGTAATGAGTGAGCACTTAACGCGTTTCGCGGGCGTTACCGGTTGTTATGGATGACGGCGGCACTTCGAGAATGTTCGCGTGTCGGGAATATTCTAAGTCCCGATCGACTTTCGAGAATATTCTAAGTCCCGAAATCTCTACTCGCGCTCGCAGCGTGTTGCCGCTTCGACGATCCCCGATAGACTGCCAAGAGCTGTGTCGCTCTCTCGGGCTCCCCACTTTTGCGCGATACCCCCACTCCGCGCTTTCTCCTTCGAGAACGTTCGCGTACGGCGTAGACGATCACATGCGATCCTCTGGTGCCAACGCACAGTGGATCGAAGCATAGGGAAAGTCGGACATTGGCATTAAATCAATTACAACAAGACAAATAATGCATTTTTAATTAACTCACACACAGTTTTATAGGTTTTTGGGGTCGCTGATTACGATTCTGCTGTCAAAATTACTATTTGACAATTGACAGCTGTCAATTGTCAAAACCATTGTCAACTTTTAAGTAGTACGCGATTGTCCCTGAACCACTTTGCGTATAAGGGTTTTTGGGAACGCTGAGTATAATTCCGATTACAAAATTTCGATTTGACAATTGACAGCTGTCTTTAGACACAGTTGTGTGCGATTATGCAACGTCCTTTGCTACTTTGGTAGAATTGCGTTGATGAACCGTTAGACTACTCATTTAGTGTTTACTCGCATATGTATCTATTCAGAAGTAATGGAGGTATTTATTTCGATATCATGGTATTTATATACATGAAATAAAACGCCTGTTATTAGCCTACAAAGTTGTTCGTAGTTACCAGAGTTTACCACGTGGAGGTAACAGTACGTTTTTAGACTCCTTTAGGGTGCTTGTTTTCCGTGAGTCCCCTTAGCGACTCGTACATTAGATAATTTTTATCGAAAATAAACATAAATTTAGCGTTTTGGAAATGTCTCCTCGTCAGCTACAATAATATGCAATCATAAATGCGGGTTCCCATTTGAAAAATTCAATACGAGCTAAATAGGGCTCAAAACATTAAACCCAGGCTCAAATTTTTATTGCTCCATATAATATCCCGCTCGAAACCCTACAACTTTTGTATTGATCTTTTTTTTCTAAATTGCATAGTTTTCGAGATAATCGATATTTCCGTACTTTGGGAACATACTCAACAAAAATATTTTTACATTATTCAACGTATCTCGAAAAACCGCAAATTACCGCAGCCAATTCTTGCAGATCCTAGTAGTCCAAGGTTGTCTGAATACCGTACAATAAGTGATTTAGCTATCATTTGTTATCATTTTTTTGTAGGCAGAATTGAAATATAAATTAAAAAAATCTAATTTATAACTTTTGATCCGTCAAATATTAAATGATGAAATAAAGAAAAATATCTTGGAAATGCATTTTTCGTTAGTCTCAGACGTAAATAATATCATTCTAAGAGATTGATCAAATTTATTTGATTGTATGCAATGTACTGGCAATTCATTATCGATTTAAAATAGGCTAAAAAATTGCACTTTCACAAATGTGCAACCTTGGGGTCAAAATTGGCATAATAAACTTACATTATATGTAATAATTGAATATATTTCAATTCTATAAACATTGGTTGATGATAATTCATTTTAAAAAGTTGATAATTTTGCCTTTTAATTTTCTACCCAATGTCCGCTTTTTCTTAACGCTCGATCCACTGTGCAACGTTGTGGAAGGTTCCGGTGGAAGTTTCCACCGTCAGTACATTCTCGAAGGGTGCCGCTCTCGATGCCGCTGCACCGGGTTTCGACGTTTCGCCGTTTTGGCTCCACGTCGACGCCGACCTATGCGCAACCCCTCGGGGAAGCCTCCGATCATGATTCCGGGTGAATTCCCTGGAGATGATGTCCGGGTGACATCGAGGGTGTCGGCCGTTGACGCCGACCTTATTGCCGCGGTTTTACCGACCTAGTACACCTTTCCCGGTACCGCGTTCCCGGGGAAGATGTCCCTGTCGCTGTCTCGCTCGCCCGTGCTCGGAGTACGACGCCGACCCGATATTCGCTTCTACTAGGTCCCTAGCTTCTCGAAAGTTCCGTCTGTTCTCGAAGAAAACGTCCCTGTCGCTACTTCCCTATTGCGTCGACGGACTTCGACGCCGACCCGCGTGTCGCTTCTACCAGGTTCCGCGCTCTTTCTCCATATCGAATGTTCTCGGAGAATACGACTCCTTCGCTATCTTTCTACCGCGTTGCCGGACTTTGACGCCGACCTACGTATTGCTTCTACCAGGTTCCGCGATCTCGCTCTATGTCGATTGTTCTCGGAGAATACGTCCCCGTTACTACTTTCTTCGTTCCTACGCGGACTTTGACGCCGACCTACGGGGAATGTGTCCTAGGTATCGGGTAACGAAATTAGCGTGATTCTACCTGTGGCGGACTCTCCGTTTAGCCGTTTACGTACGCGTTATTGTATTTCGACGCGGATCTGTTCGAGCGATGTACCGGGGGTCTGAAATTACATCCGCACGCTCGCGACGAAGATTACGTGTGGCTCAAAACCTTTTACTCGCGCTTTTACTTAACCGATTCGCGCGTCTATCCACTAACGAAAATAAATCAAATCTTGAGCCCTTCTTTTATTGAAAACAAAAATTGAATTGGTCATTATCTTTAATAATTATATACGCTCGCTGCGTTGGATTAACTTGAATGCCTTTATGGCCAAACACTTAAAACTACGGGATAACAATATTTCTTAAATCTAAATCGCGCCGGACGGGAAATCGTCTGCTGCCCTCCGTCCTCGGAGCGCCTCCTTGCTGCGAGGACCTAGTCCCTTCTCGAGCCCTCTGACTCCGTAGGCGTGGCTGGACTCTTAAAGGACTCGTCGTCGCTCGGGATCTCCGGTTCTCTCCTCTGCGATGGCTCGTCCGCCGCTCCGCTTGGCGCCGATGTCCCGGCAACCTGTAAAGCGGGGGGAATCGGGGTCGCCGCGTGTATTGGCGCTGTCCCCTCATGAGGACGCCTGTGGGTGACCCCTTACGCAGGGGTCGCGACTGGGAAGCGTGCGGTTGCAGCGTATGATGGAAAACGTTTCTCAAATTTAAAATATATCCAACCATAATATATAAGCAGACTCCCTGCGAGGCGAAAACCACAGAGTCCACTGTTGTAAGTGGAAGAATCCCTTCTCTACAAGGGTATCTCTTGGCGCTTGGACGCCAATTTGGTATATATGTTTTAAAATAATTTTAAAAAGTTTTTACTTGTAGTAAGCGCGGATGCCGAACTGTAGTGAATGTGGTCGGCGAGAGAGGGCGCTAGTCGGCAAGGCCCGAGATAGCGGGCAAGGAGGGGAGTCGTGTGGCAGAGCCCGCAGAAAGAACACGTACGCGGTGAGCTCGACGCGAAAATACTTACGATTACGAATATCCTTCGGATAGCGACTTACGACACGTTTTGCGAGTTGTGTAGAGTGCGGAATATTTGTTGTACCAAACAGCTTCTCTGAAGCTCAAGTATTCAATATACTAATACTTATATATATACATCAAGAGAGTGAGAGTTATTTATTTCCCTGACCACGCACCGGACACCCGCATTAGTATAAGAAGGAATAGACGACTACATTTCAGAAGTGGGATTAGCGACCAAAGATCGCAAGCCTTGTGTGCCGATTGTGATACGTAGAAGAAGCGGGTCCGGTCAAGATGGATGCCCGAGAATTTTCTATTGTGGCTCTTAGAGAGATGTGCAAGTGGAAGGGTCTGCCCTTGAAAGGAAATAAGGCGGATCTTATTAAGAAGCTTGACAGACATGACGCCAGTGGGTCTTGGAGGGAGGAAATCAAGCGCCTCGGGACCGACGTCGATAGAAGAACAGAAGGATCCGGCGGGCTAGCGAATTCATCATGGCGGGAAAATGAGCAGGAAGAAGGCCGCCAAGATGCGCAGGATAATGTGCGCGGTGAAATCGATCGGTCTATCCCGGCCATACAATTGCCAGAACCCCTGATCGGTATGGAGAATCTCGACATTACCGACACCACCGACCAGCCACGTACTGAGAGAGAGCCGTCTCGATCACAGTGGAGAAGAGAGCAGGAGTTATTACGACGCGAATTAGAGATTACCAGGCGGGAAAGAGATATGGCAATGCAGTCATCGGCAACATCAAGAGTAAACAACAATTTATGGTCAAATTTCAGGCAGCCGATCAATGCTATAAGCGAGTTAGTGAGTGAGTTCGCGGGAGATCGTGACGCTTTCGATCGATGGGTGAGACAATTTAACCTCGTGCGTCAGACATATTCGTTAGATGACAACGCTGCGCGAGTGCTGATTGGATTGAAGCTGAAGGACCAAGCATTGAAATGGTTCCGTTCCAAACCGGAGTACCTAGAAATTCCAATTGAGAATTTATTAGAGCAGATGCGTGACTTATTCGATGTCCGGCCGGCTAAAGTTGAATTGTGGCGACAGTTCGAGAAGAGGGAATGGAAGAGCGACGAAACATTCGGCACGTACTTTTACGACAAAGTGATTCTGGCAGGACGAGTACCGGTGAGTGAAGACGAGCTGGTGGATTATTTGATCGACGGGATTCCTGACAGATCTCTTCAGAATCAAGCCCGAATGCAGCGGTTCGAGAGGAAGGATATGCTTTTGAGGGCGTTCGAGAATATTAAATTGCGGCCCGAAAATAAAGGGAAGCACGGACGTGATGGCAATGTTGTTACATCCGACAAGTCAAAACAAGGGAAACCGGGAGTTCTACGGAAGGACGAGAATAAAGCAGAGGGAACGCGGTGTTACAACTGCAACCAGACGGGGCATCGGATGAAGGAGTGTACTAAGCCAAAGAGGGATCGAGGTTCCTGTTACGAGTGTGGAGCTCAAGGGCACGGTATACGAGACTGCCCGCAGAGACAGAAGAAGACGACCCCGACGACGGAGCCGGAGCCGAAGCAGAGTGCGTCGCAAGTAACAAGTGTCACCGATCAGTTTGTCGCGGATAACGATTATCTAAAGTTTGTCGATTTCGAAAAAACTGGTGGCGCGACTAATTATCATTTCCGTTTAGATACTCAGTTAGATACCGCGAGTCCGATTAGCCTGATTAAAGAAAAGTTTGTTCCGCGTGATTGGATTGAGAAAGCAGCGTGTGAACGATATGAAGGGATTAACGGTTCGGCGGTAGAAATCATAGGCGTTGCTAAGTTAAAAGTTGCATGCGAAGAAGCGACAGCCGAAGACGTAATTTTAAGAGTCGTTACAGATGGCACGATGAAGCATAGCGCTCTCTTAGGTAGGGACGCTTTAAAGAGATTAGGGTTAGGTTTAGCGAAACTTCCGGACGAAGAGAAATCGGTATTGGTGAATGAAATCCTAAATGTAGAGCCGAGCATATTTAGCGGTGGCGAAATAGACAAATTAGATATTAATCCGGAGTTACCGTCAGAAGTACGAGATAGGGTTAAGAAGACTATCCGAGCGACTTATTTAGAAGCGAAACGACCCGAAGTTCCAAAAGTTAAAACTAAATTCAAGATTAAGGTTAAAACTGAGCAACCATTCCATTTTACTCCAAACAGATTATCTTATGATGAAAAGAATAAATTACGTGAGATTATTGACAAATTGTTGAAGCGCGGAATAATTCGTCCGTCAAATTCTGAATATGCTTCTAGGATTGTTTTAGTGAGAAAACGGGATGGCAGTTTGCGTCTATGTATTGATTATCGATCTTTAAATAAAATTACAGAACGTGATAATTTTCCTTTGCCGGTTATTGAGGAGCAAATAGACGAGTTACAGGGTAAACGCTATTATACATTGCTTGACTTAAAAGATGGCTTTCACCACGTTCGTATGGATGAAGACAGTATTAAGTATACATCTTTTGTTACTCCGTTCGGACAATACGAATGGGTTTACATGCCTTTTGGTCCGAAAAATGCTCCAGCCTGTTTCCAACGACATGTTGGCGACACTTTAAAAGAACCTCTTAAGTCAGGTAAAGTAGTTACATATTTTGATGATGTTGTTATAGCAACCGATACACTTGAGGAACCCTTCGAAGTACTGACCGAAGTCCTCCAAATATTTACGGAGAATTTATTAGAATTAAGGTTAGATAAGTGTCACTTTGTTTATGAAGAGATTGAATTCTTAGGCTATGTTGTATCAGCCAAGGGCATACGTCCAACTGAATCGGGAATTCTAGCGGTAAGGAATTTCCCAGTCCCACAATGTGTAAGAGACGTGCAAAGCTTTTTAGGTCTTAGCTCATACTTTCGGAAATTCATACAAGGGTTTTCGTTGATTGCTGCTCCGTTATGCGCGCTATTAAAGAAAGGAGTAACTTTCGAGTTTGGGTTTAAGCAAATGGAGTCATTTGAAAGGTTGAAGCAAGAATTAACGAAAGCACCTATTTTGGCCATTTATAATCCTAAGGACGAGACTGAATTGCATTGTGATGCCAGTTCTTTGGGATTTGGTGCGGTATTACTTCAAAGGAAGGCGGATAATAAATTCCATCCGTTGTTTTATTTTTCAAAGAAAACTACGGAGGCAGAAGCCCGTTATCATAGTTATGAACTAGAGACCTTAGCTATCATTTATGCGTTAAGACGGTTTCGTGCATACCTGCAAGGCATTCCCTTTAAGATCGTGACAGATTGTAGTGCATTAGTTATGACCCTTAATAAAAAGGAGATAAATCCCCGAATTGCAAGATGGGCGTTAGAGCTCCAAAATTACGATTATACGACTGAGCACAGGTCCGGTAAGCGAATGCCACATGTAGATGCGCTCAGCCGAATTCATCACATATTGGTATTGGAAGACAATACTTTCGAATTTAATTTGTCGATAAGCCAAGCGGACGATGCAAATATTAGAGAACTTAAGACGCGATTAGAGAAAGAGCAAGATCCTTTTTATGAAATGCGTAACGGTGTAATCTATAGAAAGAAGAAAGATAAGATATTATTTTATGTACCATCCGCAATGGAGCAAGAAGTGCTACACAGGTACCATAATGATTTTGGCCATTTTGGCGTAGATAAGACTTACGCGATACTTCAAGAAAGTTTTTGGTTTCCGAACATGAAGGCTAAAGTTAAGAGCCATATTAAGAATTGTATTAAGTGTATAGCATTTACGAGAAATACTGGTAAAACAGAAGGATTACTTCATAGTATTCCCAAGGGAGATTTGCCATTTATGACTGTTCATGTCGATCATTATGGCCCAGTAGATCGTGCTCATGCGACAAAGAGACATGTACTATTAGTTATAGATGCATTTACGAAATACGTGCGCTTGTACGCTGTGAAGTCTACAACCTCGCGAGAGTCAATCAAATGTTTGCGTGAATATTTCCAAACTTATAGTAGACCGAAAACATTAATTTCCGATCGAGGTACATGCTTTACATCAAAAGAGTTTGAGGAGTTTATGGAAAATATGAGTATTACACATTTAAAAATAGCAACAGGATCGCCCCAAGCGAATGGGCAAGTAGAACGCGTTAATCGGATATTAGGCCCTGCTTTAGGAAAACTATACGATGGTAAGGATTGGCATAAATCCTTAGGCGAAATTGAGTTTGCCATTAATAATACGCCAAATCGCTCAACAGGCGAGACACCCAGTCAATTGTTATTTGGTGTTAGACAACGCGGAAGTGTAATCGATGCGCTTAAAGATTATGTTGATAAGACTAGCGAGACACAATCACGAGATTTAAAGGTATTACGTGCTAAAGCGAGCGATAAAGTTCAGAAGGCCCAGAAATATAACGAGAGTTATGTTAATAAAAAGCGGAAATTAGCCCATCATTATGAGACAGATGATTTTGTCATGGTCAAGAATTTCGATACTGGCCCAGGGAAATTGGCGCCTGCGTATAAAGGACCTTATAGAATCATTAAGGTGTTACGAAACGATAGGTATGTTATCGGTGATATCGAAGGATTTCAGATGTCGCAAAAACCGTACACAGGTGTATGGGAAGCCGCTAATTTAAAGCCGTGGCGAGATAAAGTCGACGGAGAGCACAAGATAGATTCGAACGAAGAGTCTGATATCGAGAGTGCGAATGAAACGGAGAACGATAATTTAAGTGATTAATTATTAAGATCTAATTAGGGGAAGCGTTGAGACTGATTTGTTCAGGTTAGCGTTATTAAGATTATTTTAAGATTTATGTATGGTATTATTCTTATGTTAACACGCGAAATAGTCTTATGGTACACTTATGTTTTCGACTTATGGTTTTTGACTGATTATGATTCAAAGTTCGTAAAGAGTTGTTGATTATCATTAAGGGCAAATACGGCCGAGGACGGCCTAACGTCAGGATTGCCGAACTGTAGTAAGCGCGGATGCCGAACTGTAGTGAATGTGGTCGGCGAGAGAGGGCGCTAGTCGGCAAGGCCCGAGATAGCGGGCAAGGAGGGGAGTCGTGTGGCAGAGCCCGCAGAAAGAACACGTACGCGGTGAGCTCGACGCGAAAATACTTACGATTACGAATATCCTTCGGATAGCGACTTACGACACGTTTTGCGAGTTGTGTAGAGTGCGGAATATTTGTTGTACCAAACAGCTTCTCTGAAACTCAAGTATTCAATATACTAATACTTATATATATACATCAAGAGAGTGAGAGTTATTTATTTCCCTGACCACGCACCGGACACCCGCATTAGTATAAGAAGGAATAGACGACTACATACTTATAGGTAAAAATAATTTATAAAAAAATTATTTGCTTAAATTAAATAAAAATTATTATTAGAAAATCGCTAACTTATAAAAAATAAGATTCATATCTCTATAAATATTGACTATATTGTACAAAATACTTCTTAGAATTTATGAATTCTTTACATAATAAGAATGTTCATTCTCTTGAAATTAATAAATATAAATGGAAAATTACTTATTAGTAAAAAATAAAAATATTACATTTCAATAATCATTGACTGTATTGCAGTAAATACTTGTTATAATTAATAAATTATTTCCTTTATTAAGGGAATTATGTTTTTCAAATAAGTAAATACAGTTTCTTATTTAAAAAAAATACGTTCACAGTTGTATGCAAACTCGCCATTTACTAAAATTAAGGAAATTTTCTTTTTTTTTAGTTTTTTTTTTTTTTTTTTCAGTGTATTTATATATGTGTCGATTCGCGCTGCGATTTTGCGTCGAACTGTGTAAAATTTATTTGGGACTTATTTATGGTTTAATAATTATTAAGATTTTTATTTTGTAACAGACACGCGTACAGTAATGGCGGCGCTTTCTGCCTCGTGGCATGCACATATATCTCATGATATATCCGTAATCCGATCTATATCCATGCGAATCTTATTAAAATATTCTTTATTTGAGTGCTATTTTATCTACTAAATAATTTATTTACTATATTTTACACTATTCTGCTCGTAATTAATTCGAATAATTTGTGCCACGAGTGATCGGCTTTGGGCGTTGCCCATAGGAACTTCCTTGCATTCTGAGTCCATTCAATTATATTAGATGGCCTGGATGTTAACAATATGGACCTCCTTTGATTGCTAAGATTGTTTTAATCTAGTTAAGGACGATCGGTGAGTTGATTGTATGTCGGCAATGTATATTTCGTTATGTGAAATATGTTATCTCATGTTCGTCTGAAATGGCCACTCAAGATGGCCGATGACGTGGCGATTTTCCGCGTAAGGCTGTTTTAATATGCTAGCTAGTATTTCTTGTTGTAATGGCAGACTTTCGGCCGATGCCTCGTTCTGCGATAAATCAATATGGCCTCGCGTGCTCTCGTTACGGTTCGCGCAATATGCACGATCAATATTACGTGTGCTCATGGACAGCGGTGCCGTCGGGCTTTTGCTCTAGTGCGACCGTGTCATAATGTCATTGTCCGGCAATTTCTATATTTATTAATTCTCTGTCATGAGTTATTTATATATATTTATATAATGTGCGAATTCGATAACTTAACACAGCGACTGAGATGATGTCTTGTCTTAAATATACGTGTATTCGTCTAATTGTGGGTTTTTTCCGTTCTAGTTGTTTTTGTATTCTATATATTTATTGCATCAGATGCTCATCTCTATTTCTGCACTGAGAAAAAAATATCTTAAAATCAAAAAAATTTACTTTGAAAAAAAGAAATGATTTTTTTTACATATTTGCCAGGACAATATATATTTAAATATAGCAGCACATGTTATTTAAATTAAAAGAAGATAATGTAAAAACAAAGCATAACTTTTTTGTATAGTAGAATATTTCAAGTTGAAATAAAAAGATATTTATTTAAATAAAAGTTGCTGGTATTTATTTTAAAAGTTGTAAATTTTGAATGAAAAATATTTTTTTTCGTATAAAGAAAATAATTATTTTAATAAAAGAACAAATTACTTAAAAATAAAGAGAACTCTTTTTATTTTAAAGAAATATATATTTATTTTAAGAAATACCGATATATATTTTAAGAATTGCAAATGTTAATATAAAACAATATTGTTTATAATAAAAGAAATAATTTCTTTAAGATAAAAGAAAACTCTTTTTATTTAAAAAAATATATAATTATTTAAAGAAATATTGATATTTATTTCAATAATTGCACATGTTAATACAAAACAATATTTTCTTTGTGTCCCAACCGAATTAATAATGTCTCGATGATTGTATCCGGAAAAAGTGCTGTGTGAATCCGACAAACCAAGTTGGCTCACGGTTTTTCAACGTGCATATCGGAAAGACGTTATATAGTGCTTCATCTTATATATATTAATGCGAGAAAATATTACCACAGCCCCAGTGGTCGAATTGGCACGACACCCGCACGGTATACGGGAGGTTCCAGGTTCAAACCCTGGCTGGGGTAATATTTTTTCGCAATAAAAATTTACATCAACTGACCAAAACCCATGGTCGAAAATTAAATTTATTGCCAGTTAAGGCCGACGAAATTATTATTTAATATTTTCTTTGTTGAAATAAATAATTTCTTTAAAATAAAAAAAACTGCTCTTATTTTTAAAAAATATACATTTACTTCAAAAATATTGATATCTATTTCAAGAATTGTAGATGTTAATACAAAAATATATTGTCTTTCATGAAATAAATATTTGGTCTTATAAGAAATTGCTTTTTCTTAAATAAAAAGGATTTTTTTACTTCAATGAATTTCTTTGTTTACTTTAATAAATACATTATAAATTTTAAAATCTATTTGTCCAATTTAAACAAATAATTTTTTCCTTTACAAAATATTTGTTTTTAATTAATAAGTAATATTCTTAGTGTGTTAAAATTCTTATTGTACAGTTGTACTCATTAATGCCTAGACACCGAAAATTGGATGCGTTTCAGAAACTCACTCTTCGTCTCTTTCTAATTGTCCCCCTTAGAAAGAGAGGAAGAGCAAGTTTCAGAAACGTATCCAATTTTCAGTGTCCAGCCATTAATGAGCGTGACTGTACAATAAGAATTTTAATACACTAAGAATATTACTTATTAATTAAAAACAAATATTTTTTAAAGGAAAAAATTATTTGTTCAAATTGGACAAATAGATTTTAATATAATTCTTTTCCGGGAATTTCGAACACCCTGTATACAATAAAAAGAATATTTGATTCGTATAAACATTTTATTGTAATGCAAATACATATACAAATTACAAAATTCGTATAATCAATACTTCAAAAGCCATGTAACCAAACCAAACTACATGTTATATAACATGTTATAAAACCAAACTACATGTTATATATAAAGACTAATTCTCCTCAAATGTAATAGACAACTAAACAAACATAGTATCGCAATCGTGAACATACACACAATATTAAAAAATATAAAAGAATTAGTACAAAAAAAAAGAAAGTACATTATAGCGTATCTAAAAACTTTATACTTGTAATATATGTTACAGAAATACAAAAAATAGACCAATAAAAAGAAAACACTGTAAACGACAAAATAAAAAAATTTGCAGAACGCACAAAATTTTAATCCTCAATGTGTTTTTAATAAATCATAGTTATAAAAAAGAAGGAATATAATGTTTGTTATCTGACATAATGTGAACATTATAAACTTTATAATCTGTAAGGTTATTTTGAGCTATAAACTCCCATTCCTTATTTTCTTTTACATTAAATGCTCCATAGTTTTCATAGTAACATATATTAATAAATTTATAATATAAAAAAAATACATTTTTAGTTTTATCAATTATAATGTACTTAATTTTTCCAAAAACTGGAGAATTGTATGTTTGTGTATTTATAAAATTGTCGATTTCATAACGAGCTCCATATAATCTTACCCATGAAATACAATAGCAATCGTCAAAATCTGCTGGTAACAAACATTTCAAATTATCATAATCGCTTACAAAATGTAATTTTGAAATACATGATCCATAGGAAACTCGTATTGAAAAACCTTCGTTACAAATAAATCTGTGACAAAGTTGCATTTGATGTTTTAACGATAGAGAATATGCAGGGCATTTTCTATAGAGGTCATAACTTTACTATACTCCTTAATTTGTTTATGCTTGGCTTCAAATCGCATTGTGGAAAAATTCTTAAAAGGCCCAAATTCACGCATAATTCTTTCATAATGTGTTAAATAATGGTGTTTTACTTTGAAAGAACATTTAAAAATCTTTAAATATAATTCTAAATATTGAGATATTAATATTGCAAATGAATCTATAATATCATTAGTAACAGATTCTAGCATAGAAATATTGACTATTTTACGTAGCATCACATAAAGTTTCCAAACTGAGCTGTTAGTAGGAACTAAATCGCCTATAAACAGACCAAGATTTGAAACTAAATAAGGTAAACGGCTCGATTCGTGGAACGGAACCGGTTGTGGAACACTTTTAAAAGAAACTCTTATAAAATTTATATTTAAAAACGAAAAAAAAATAAAAAAATTGCGTTATTATGTACAAGTCTTCAAGTGTATAATTATCTAGAACTAAGTACTGTTGCTATAAATATTTAAGTGTAAATAAAATCTTTTAGAGATGTTCGTCTCCACACCCGTGAAAATTGACTTCTATTCAAGGCAAAGCAACTGATTTGGAACAGCTCGCGATTTGGTATAAACTGTTAAATACACATAAATTTGCAAGTCTGTATTTAATAGTTTGAAGATTAAGAATCGTAGATTCTAATTTTTATAATTTTTTTATAAGTCCGATCTTTTTTTATTTATTAAATAGATGTTCCCGTTTAGGGACTTTTATTTTTTCAATTGCCGTATTATGGAACGCTGAATGAGGGCGTTCCCCAGTTCCGGCCTTTGTATGCTCGCTTGATGGTCTTAGATTTTTGGCATAAGTTTTTTATTGTATTATTGAAACAAACACGATTTTCATTGTGCATTATTATTCGAGTATACTTTTTTCGTCATTTCACATCAAGTAAGTACATTGTAATGCAAAATTTTGTTAGAAAGTAACATGTAAACGAAAGATAACCTCAAAAATTGAGCTATGTACAAATAAATTCTATTCTTAACTATAAATATTTTTAAAATTGTGTTTCAAACAAGAGCGGACATTACTTAAGAAGAAATGGGAAAAAATTCAAAGAATAAAATCAAGACAGGCACAAAAAGTGGTAAGAAAAAAGAGAGAACAAAGTATTCATCCGATGCACTCCACCGTGCTGTGCAGGCTGTAGCTGAAGGAATCTTATCAGTGAGAAAAGCTGCAGATACATATGGAGTTCCTCCAACAACCCTTTTTAGAAAATTCAAGAATCCAGACAAATTAAATTGTAGAAGTGGACCACCGACAGTGTTGTCAGAAAAAGAAGAAGCAGAAATTGTCAACTGGATTCGATACAGATCTGAGAGGGGTTTTCCAATAACTAAAGCAGATTTATTGGACAGTGTGCAAACCTACATAACATGTCTCAAAAAGAATACTCCTTTTATCGACAATAGGCCAGGATGACATTGGTATGAAGGCTTCCAAAAACGACATCCTGATTTGTCAACTAGAACAGCTCAACATCTAACGCTTGTACGAGCCTCAGTTACCGAAGAAGATTTAAGAAGGTGTTTTCAAGAAATAGGAACCTACTTGACAAGTAAAGATCTTCTCAACATCCATCCTTCTAGAGTGTTTAATTGCGACGAAACCAATATTCAATTGTGTCCCAAGCCAGAGAAGGTTCTTGCGAAAAAAGGTGCACGCTCAGTTTATAAGGTAGTCGATGCCAACGAGAAGGAAAGTGTTACATCGTTGTTTATGTATAATGCTGAAGGAACCAGAGCTCCTCCTTTGATAATATATCCTTATAAAGAGAGTGTGCCAAAGAAAGTACTTGAGAATTTCCCAAGCGGCTGGGGCATTGGAATTTCTGAAAGTGGCTGGATGACGACAGAGACGTTCTATGAATACATAGCCAATGTGTTCTATCCGTGGTTGTTAAAAGAAAATATCCATTTCCCAATTGTTTTATATTTGGATGGGCATTCGTCGCATGTGACTATCCCTTTAGTATCGTTTTGCAGAGAGAAGAAAATTGAATTGATATCACTGTACCCAAACGCTACACATATTATACAGCCTCTTGACGTTGCACTTTTCCATCCGTTCAAGAATCTTTGGAGAAAAACCGTACCCAAATGGAAACTTGAAAATAAAATTTTGCGATTAAAAAAAGAACAATTTCCTGCGGTGTTGAAAATAGCATTGGACTCTTTTACAGAAGAACATAAAATTATACAAAGTGGCTTTAAGACTTGTGGATTAATGCCATTTAATCCTGATGCTGTGGAATATAACGTACTACATAAGAAAAAGAAGACGACTGCTTCTGAAGAAAATAATCAACCACAAGAAAAGGAAAATTTAACAGCGAATCAGCAGTTCGTTTCAAATAATGTATACGAAGATAGAGACCATTATCTGCAAATGTTTGAAAAAACCTTACGTCCTGAATTATTACAAGAATTTAAAAATGACGAGTCGATTGAGATATGGACTGGCAGTATTGAGAAAAAAGGACTCTTTGAGTATTGGCTTGAAATTAAGAAAAGAGGTCACAGCACAGGTTACAGTACATTAATTATTTAAGTTAATGATAGTTTAAATCATTGCACCGATTATTTGTTTCAATTTAACTTTCATAAATTAGATTAATTTTTTATACAGTCAATCTATTATTTACAAATTTATCAACTATTTACAAACGTATTTTTATATAATATTTACAAATTTAATAAATATTTACAAGTTTTAGATTTATAAAATCAATTCAATATATACATAATTGCCCTACTTGCTTTATTTTTTAATTTCAATATCTACAAATTCCATCAACTATTTCAAAAGTAATTGTTTATAATATTTACAAATTGGACCGATTTTTACATTTCATATCATTACACGATGATGATCTCTAACACTAATTATGTGGTATGATTTTTTTACAAATATAGAAGAAAGTGTTAAAATGAAACCTACAATTACGAGTATTGAAAAGATAGAAAATCATAAAGTAAGAATCATACCTAAGTTAGTTGAAGATGTACCTTTCGAAGAAAATATGCCATCATGTAATCAACAAAGCATTGACTCAATCGTCACTGTGGTTAGAGTCGAAAACGGTCTCGAACAAAATTATTTAGAAAATGAACACATCGTACCACTACAGATTAGCCATGGAACTTCTAATATCCACTTCAATGATATACAAAATTCAACACTGGAACCGGATCCGAATTTGCTTGAATTCATAGACACTCACAGTAGTTCCGAAAGCAATATTGAAGTACTGAACAGTAACCAAGCAGGTTTGTATAGAAATTCACTTAATTTAAAAATGTAATAATTTCTGTGAATGCGAAACTTAATTTTCAAATCATATTTCTTTTAGAGTCTATTTCTTATGCAAATGTGAATGTACCTGACGATATCTTACAAGATAATCTACAGCAAAAAGAGATTAGCATAAATAATGTTGTTTCTACTGTAAATAATGAAGGAACAGATGTTGTCGAAGAAAACAAGGAGAATGAAACGTTTTTCAACAAAGGTTCGTTTTTTTTTACTTGAAAGGAAGGCTTCAATATGATATTGTGTGGTATAAATATTGATTACGTACAAATTTTTATTTACAGATAGCAATAATGACAATCAAAGTAAAATTTTCGCTAACGCTTTTACTTTACCACATAAATATTTGCCAAAGAAAAAGAAAGTTAAGTTAGAAGCTACCGGTAAAGCTAAGCTACCATCTGCTGGGACCTCTGATGACTGGTGGAAGGCGCAACTTGAAAAGGAACAACAAAAAAACATAAAAGAAGAAAAGGCAGCAAAAAAGAAAATGTTGCAAGAAGAGAAAAAAAATAGCAGAAGAAAAGAAGAAGTTACAGGAGAAAATGAAAGAAATTCAAAAAAAAATTAAAACAGAGACTATTTAAAACATTTCTATTCATTATTATAGTTACGATTGTGTTCATTATGATATGTAGGATTACGATTAAAAACATATGTGATATTAGATATGTTATATATGTTAATATATATATGTTAATATTCTTCAATTTTTCACAAAACAGAAATAAATAAATAAAATCAAAAAATACACAAACAACAGTGTAAATTATTTATCGAAATTATTCATTTCGTAACAGTACAAGATACGTAAATGCTTGTTCCAGAATCAGGACAAGATGTTCCAAACATTGGGTCAAGCTTGTTCCAAAATCGGGACAAGATGTTCCAAACATTGGGTCAAGCTTGTTCCAAAATCGGGACAAGATGTTCCAAACATTGGGTCAAGCACGCAGATGCTGTGCCAAAATACCTACATATTAACTGCTTCAGTTTTTATTGATATTTAGCTTATAAATGGTCGATTTGAGATTTCAAAAATTGTTTCGACTTTCGGAAGAGTTGGCTTACAGAATTCGGTAAAAAGTTTTCACATTAATGTCTTTATTAATTTAAATTTGAATAATATCTGAAACCCCTACTAAATTCGTTCCATAATCGGGCCGTTTACCTTAATGCATTTCTGACACATATAAAATAATCATTTTGTTTGTTATGGATTCTAATTTTATAATAGGGATATTTTTATCAAATGAATGACAAAAATTCTTAATTCTTTCATTAAGTATCTCTACAGAAAATGCTTTCTTCTTACATATAAGGTCATATAAAATTTTAGCAATGTCATATCTACAAACACCCTCCAGCAAGTCATGCATAGGATCTATTGATATATTTTTAGTTACGTGGAAATTTGTAATATTATTGAAAATACAGTTTTCTACAATCCCATGGGTTTTCTCGATAGAATGCTCTTTATAGTTTTCAACATTTCTTAGTAAATTATTGTTTTCAATCGTGGTATTATGCATTTCATCTTTGGAAATGTAACATATACGGCAGCAATGAGACGAATTAAAACTTTTGGTAAAGCCCAGAATTGTATTAAGTCCTAAGTTATCACCTACTATACGAGACAAAATAAAATAAACTTGTTTTGTTTTTCCTTCTACAGTAAAGGAAATTCCATTAGTATTAAGTTCATTAATTTGGTTAATAACATGAGCAAAAATTTTTTTATTTCCTAAAGCTTTATGATCCATATAATTATGCAATTGCACTAAAAAAATATTTTCTAATAAACTGGAGAACTTATTTGGTAAACTGTCAATAGCACAATAAACTGCACCAATCTTACTTTTATTTTTACAAGAACCCAAGGGATTGTTAATTTCTAAGTCATCAAAATATAGCACAAGCGGCAAGATAAATTTATTATCTGCATTCTTTTCAACAGATTTCCAAAAATTAGTTTGGAAAATAGAATTTAAAGATTCACTTTTTTTGTTCTTCTCAATATATGACATTATTTTTTGATATACATTTGGAAGCTCTAAAAATTTTTGTAATATAACCTTTAAAGGTATTATGCTTAATTTCTGATGTTGTAGATGCGATTGATATAATCTTTTCTTAACTTTACTAAATGACAAAATAGAGTTTATAGGTACTAATTTTGGTAAAAACAAGCAATTTCTTTCTTGTAAATACTGTAATGTTTTATATTCTGATTGAAAAGGTTCAAAGCCATTCTTTATAATATTTAACCCTTTTAGGTCACACTGGGTAAAATACACCCCAGCGTTTTTTTGACTTCGAAAACGACCCAGTAAACCAATGGAAATGGGCCTTGTGCCGCCATGTACAGGTAGTTGGGACCTTCAAGTATCGATCCCCGTCGGTGGTATATTTTCCGACCCGTTTGTTTTCTCTCGGCAGCCGTTCAAAGTGGGGGTCTCGGAGTTTTGGGGTGTATTTCACCCAGTGTGACTCATACGTAATAATTTGAGTTTTTGGAGTATTTTTTTTTTTTCGTTTCTCGTTGTTCCAAAGTGAAGAGGCAAGTACACAGTTGTGTTTTTCGTTGCTTAGAATTTTTAAAAAAATTTTACTGTGTAATTATTCATGAAAAGTAGATGGCTTATAACTTGCGCTCCCGTACAATTCGCGAGGAATTGCTTGAAGAGTCCGAAGAAGAGCCAATTTTTGGCGGCGATGACTCTGATGGAGCCTAAGACCACGTGTCTATGTGTCCCACTTGCCTTCGATTAACCCTTAAATGACACACCTTTCCAGAATCTCATAAATGACATAAGGGGTCTAAATGACCCCAGCATGAAAAATGTCTCGTAACTAATTGATTTTTTGATCTTTAGTTATGCCAATTTTTTTCAATGTTGTTCAAGGTCTAGACAAGAGAATAAAATAATGATATTGTTAAAATTTCAATTTCAACATAGTATAAAAATTTAAGATCGCCAAGAGTTAAAATCGTGGCTCCAAAATCAAAAAAATTAAAAATAATAAATAAATAAATATGAGCTCCATTTTTGGCGGGAACATTTGAAAATATTTCATTCTAAAGGGTCTGGGGTCCGCTGGACCCCGGGTGGCATTTATGGGTTAATGTGCGACAAGCATCGCGTATATTTATGCGTTGAATGTGCCTATGGCATCGAATAAAAAATTGTAACCTTTTATTTATTTAAAGTATATAATTTGCAACGTAAATATATTTTTTTCATATTTTTTAAACCATTTTTCATAAATATATTGCTATTTTTCCATAAAAATATCTCTTTCATTTTTCCGCAAAAAATCGCACCTTCATACCTCAAAATAAATATACTTTTTGGAACGGCCGCATAAACTGCAATAATCAGTGAAAAGTGCATCATCTGAGGATGAAAAAACCGTTTGAAAAATTAAAATATCTTAAAAATTGAAAAAGTTACATTAGTTTTTGTGAAAAAAGCCACTTTTCCGACTTTTTTTTTCCAATAATTTTTTTACATATGTTAAATTAATTTTTTGCAAATCAAGCCTATACAGTCTTTTTAAGGAAGACTTAAACTACAACAGGATATATATATATATTTTTTTAAGGTCACCTACAATTTTTTATACACGTGCAAACACGCTGGGGTGTATTTCACCCAGTGTGACCGGTACGGGATTCTCGGGAAGTGTGACCTAAAAGGGTTAAACAAATATCCAAATCTGTAACATCTTTAAATTTTATAGATAAAATATCACAACACACAGAAATGTAATTTATACCTATATCTGTTATAATTTCATGAATAACTTTTCTATTTAAATTTCCAGTAGCATACAATTTTGTTATAAAACAAACACAATATTCGGAAACTATTTTTTTTTAATGTTTAATGTTAATTTCACCTGTATCATCAATCGCATCTGATAATAAATTTGTAGTATGAAAAAATTGTAGGGTATCTTTGACATTACATTTTGGTATATTTTGAGAGACTAATGTTTCATTTTGTTTTACAGAAGCATTCTGTAGAGATAATGTTCCAATATGTGTATTTAAAACATGTTTCCGTAAATAAAGAACGTTATTAAATGTATCTATGCAGTCCTTAAAATTACATTTAACTGTAGAATTCATAAGCAACTTGTGTCTCATTTTTATATGTAACATTAAGGTATCCATAGATAAAAATGTTTGTTCACAGAAAAAACATAAAATCATTGTACAAAATTATAGACTGGCATAGAACCAGCAAACATGTAACTTATAAATGTTTAGTGTAAAAGAACTTAATTAAATTAAACTTTTATAAAGGAACAATTAATTATTAGTTAATAATTAATTAAGTTCTTGCTATTATAATTGTAGAACAAAAGAATCTTATAAGTTTAAAAAATGTTATTTTTGATAATAATGAAATTTAAAAGTGTTTTACACAGTAATAGTTTCAGAATTAACACTTTTTTCAAAGGACTTAGATACTTTACTTAATACATATTCTATATTAGGAATTATAGAATCCCATTTTGTAGTAAAATTATAAATACCTTTCTGGATTAGCATCCAAAGGTGTTCACTCATTATAGGATAGTTTACTTGAAAAACATGAAATGTTTTAAAACATACATCGATTGCCTCTAAAGTACTATTTGTTTTGTACAAAATATCATTCACTTGAACGTAAGTTTCTTTAACTTCATAAAGGGACCCAAGAATAATTATATACGGTTGCAACGTAATTTTCAGCATCTCAGCATGTTTTCTTGCTTCTTGTTTGATTAGAGTCATATCTCCAGGAATCTAAAAATACAGAATAAAAAATATTATAAAAGTAAAATAATTTGTGTGACATGGAACTTTAATTTTATACAACTTTAATTAATTTTAAACTTTACTAACGCTTGCATGTTTTATCAGGCTCTCTTTGGCATTAGCTATCGAGGGTTTGTAACATTTGCCTTTATATTTTTTCAATCCTTTTGGCGGAATTAAGTGTGGCAGTAACATAAGACCTATAGCCACTTTTGTATCTAAAAAATTAAATTTATTTCTTAATATATTCTTATTTCTAATTAGTTTGTACATTTACCAACTTCTAAATTATTATTAAATGTATATTTTTTCCTAATTATAATAATAGATAAATATTATTAATGAAAAGATAATTACCGGTTGAAATGTCTTTATCTTTTAATTTTTCAAACATGAAATTTACTTCGTCATGTTTGGTGTTAGACGTTGAATATTTGATTATTACATCCATAAATTGTTGCCAAATATTTAAATCTAAACTGACTTTGCTTAGATTCATTGCGTCGAAATCTTGGACAATTAATTGATATCCTTGTGGATGTTTTAACACAGACCATCTATTAAGGAGATTATGCAAAGTTTTTTCTTCAGAATTATTAAGGTCCTTGTGCCTGATATCAAAAGTAAGCAGCCAATGTCGGAGAACCAATTCCCAGGGAGCTACATTCTCATCTAACCATTTGATACTTTCTTGCACTTTATTATCTATTTCCTGTAAAGCTGTAAATTAAATTATATTTTAAAATTAAATTATATTTTAAAAGTAATTATAATTTACTTTATTCAGTCCCACAAACTCAAACCGAATAGAACATACAATTTGGAATTAATAGTTTACCAGTAAAAAATTAATCACTTTCCATATATTTTGTAATTTCTAAATTTATAGGGTTTGTAGGGGACAAATAATGATAAAATCAATTTTCAAAAAATAATTCTTTTAAGGTTACATAAAGGTCATTGTTATTTTCTTAAATAGAATTGTATGATTTTTGTACATAGTATGATTCTTCTAATTATTCTACATATAAAAGTATTAAGGCAGAATTATTAAAAAATAAATAGTTTACGAGATATTTTATACTTTATTTCGGTACATTTTGACATAAAATATTAAATATCTCGTAAACTATTCAATTTTTGATGATTCTACCTTAATACTTTTATATGTAGAATAATTAGAAAAATCATATTACGTAAAAAAAATTGTACAATTTAATTTAAGAAAATTTCGATAATCTTTATGCGACCTTAAAAATTTGTCGATTTTTTCAAAAAATAATTTTACCATTATTTGTCTTCCTTAAAACCCTACAACTTTTATATGGAATATTTTTTCCAAAAATGTATTTCGAAGATAATTGGTTAAATCATTTAAAACAAAACGCTCAGATATTTGCCAAAAAAGTTTTTCAGTAACAATAAGAATATGTTTTCCATCAAAACAATACAAAATTATTATTAGTCCATCAATTTTAAATTATTTCACTATTTTGACCATGAGACTTAATGGAGCTTTTAACAGTATTATTATCAAATGTAATTTCAAATATAATTACAGAAAGAAAATTTCTGTTATATTTATATGAATAAACATACCATCATCTTCTTCTTTATTTTCTTCTTTTTTTAATATAGCTTTGAATTTTTTATACATAGTACATCTATTTCGCCACATATTCATTAATTTACCACGGGCAATCACAGATTTGTTTCTAATAGAATCTTTCTTTGATATAGGTGGGATGTAATATGTTGTTGCTACTTCAGTAGGAAAAGTAGAAACTATCATTCTTGAAATATAATCAGCCAAATTGTTTGTTAATCTATATAAAAGTAAAAGTATATAAATATTATATAGTATTATATAAATTAAAAAATATATTAATAAAAATGAGATAGAATATTTAAAAACATACTTTGCATTTTTATCTTCAATATCATTAATGATAATGTCACACAATTTATTTCTGAAATTTTCTTGCAATTCATTTTCTCTTTCGTAATAACTTAAAATCTGATTTCTTATTTTATATTTTAAAAGTAGATCCTTTAAAGGTATCATAGATTCATTAAAATTAATTACAGTCTCTTCGTCTTTTTCTTCTTGTAATTTCTATTATAAAGAGAAGATCAGCTTTTAAAGCATATATTATAATTAAAAACTTAATTAGTGATTTTGTATGTAATATGTATTATATACAAAATCACTAAAATTATATACAAATATGTAGTATAATTTAGTTAAGAATTTTAATTGACTATGTACTGGCAATGATTATAATCGTGACAACAATTATAATCGTCGTGACAGATCGTCACTACATTTCGACCAAGGATTCTGGTCGTCCTAAATTGATGTAATTTATATATAAGCATCCTAATTAAATATTACATTCATTGCGAAAAATATTACCTCAGCCAGGATAAATGTAATATTTAATTAGGATGCTTATATATAAATTACATCAATTTAGAACGACCAGAATTCTTGGTCGAAATGCGGTGACAATCTGTCACGACGATTATAATCGTTGCCACGATTATAATCATTGCCAGTACATAGTCAAATAAAATTCTTAACTGTGTTTATTAGTTTTTGGTGAAGTAAAAATTACTTATTTGTATTATAATTGTTAAAGAAATAAGAAATATTTGAGAAAAGCAGAGAACATACACCATTCTTTTTTTTGATGGTGAATTTTCTATGGTTTGACATGTACTTTTAAAATTATAATGCTTTTTCCAATAAGATAAGAATATCACTCTTTGACCAATAATTAGTATCAATTCAGATATAGTAGATTCCGATAAATGTTCTAATGTATCCATAGTAATCATGTTTTCTAAAAAGATAAAGCACCAAAACTTAACTTTTATCATACATTATAAAACATCTAAACTATTATATATATGAGCATGATAAAACATGACAAGCAATATGAAAAATAAAACAAAGCTTTCAAAATTTTCAATGACATTTTCTAGCTTCAGACCTCTTAACAATTCTCGAACTTCTTCATCAGCCATATTTGCATTACCTGTTCATAACAATATAGTTACAAAAGTAATATTTTCGAGGGCATTGATTTGTTGCTAAGGTCACATAAAATGCAAAAACAATATGTTTCTCGAAAAATTTACATGGAATGTGATAAACTCGAAATATGATTGTAAATATGTATACATCAAATCGGTAAGGGTCAATTTCGTCACCGTCGGTTAACTGTAACCTTCTGTTAAACTCACTATTCATCAATACGGTCACACTTGTATCGAGAAGTTTTTGCAAAAAATAATAATTAGAGACCGGATTGCGGTGCCATTTTCCCCACTCCAAGGGTGTGCTAGCGGCCGGACGCTGTGAGAATAATTACGTAAATAAATATATATATTTGCTACGATTACACCGCTAGACCGGCGCAGTGTAGAGGGTACTCCTTCTCACGACTGTTAGCACGCGCTTGGAATAGGGAAACGGCACCGCGATCCGATCTCTAGCAATAATACCGTTTCAATAATCTGTACCTATTTTGTCAAAATGACGATTCCATACAAAAGAAGGGAATAACCTTTCAAGCGTCTATTTGCACAAAATATGATAAGACGCATGAAATCAGTCGGATGTCACACTTGCGTCGAGAGGTTTATACGAAATGGATTTCAATGTACTTACATCAAAATAACGAGTCCACACGAAGGATGAAAATAGCGTCAATACTAAACGCGTCTATCTGCGCCAACGTATTCGGACAAAGAAGACGTTCACAGCCAGTCACCGGAAGTGTGCGAGTGCGAGTTGCTTCTGCAGTTGCCGAACTTGAAGCGAACGTCTTGAGCCGCGCAATGCAGGACACGATCCTCGTCCCGACAGCCGGGCGAGAGACTTCCGGGCGAGTATCGGAATTTCTCCTCCCGCGTCGGCAGCCCGTTGCTCTGCGCCGTACTCTGCGGCGGGCTGTCCGGCTGTGAATGTATCTTTGTCTATTTACACGAAATACAATAAATAAGATGCATGAAATCGGTCGGATGTCAAACTCGTGACGAAAAGTTGATCGAAATACATGGTTTCAATATACTTACATCAAAATAACGAGTCCACACAAAGGATGAAAATGGCGTCAATATCAAACGCATCTATCTGCGTCAACGTGTCTGGACGAAAAAGACGGTGTTCACTGCCGCGCGTTTATCATTTGTTTTTGTTTTTGTTTCCCTCTATAGCTGGCGCCACGCCGCGCCAGACTATGCGCGATTCGTAATTCGTGATTCACAGTTCGCTATTCGCGCCGATTCGCCAGTGGAGCGGTTTTTTTTAAATCAAAGAGATGAATCGAAATCGCGAATAATAAATAATGAAGCGTCGCGTATGAGTTTCGAGGGCTCACTCCCCTGCCGGCAGGAGCAAGCAAACTATCGCGGCCGGTGCTCCGTGTTATGCCCCTATAAGAAATGTAGTGACGATAAATCGCCCTATTGGCTCCAAATTGTCTCGCGACCATTCTATTGGGCGAGTCACTTGCGATCACGCGGCTGATCACGCGCTCTGCACCTTTCCGCGAGCCGTTTGCTCGAAAAAAGAAAAAAAAGAAAGAACGTAAATACACGCGGTTGGAGCTTCACAAGCGTTCGTGAACGATCCTCGCTTTCACACTCGCTGTCAAATCTTCAATTCACAACAATTTCAGAATAAAACGTTATTTATTCTAATGATAAGGATCTAATTTTTAGAACAAGCAGTCAAAGACAAAGAAATAATTTATTGTTTTAAATAATTCCATTTATAATTAAGAAAACGAATATAGTTAATATCTTTAATTTAAAATAAAAAAATATTTTCTTAAATTATGTGTCTACGTTCCTATTGCCCACTGACCAGCGCGGTTTACCAAATCCAAAAATATGTATTTTTACGGCCAAGTAAATGTAGATACGTAAATGAAAAAAATATTTGTTAGTTTTAAATTAAAGATATCAATTACGTTTGTTTTCTTAATTTTAAATATATTGAATTATTTAAAGTAATAAATAATTTCTTCGTTTTCTACTGCTTGTTTAAAAAAAAAAACAGATTCTCTTCATTTTTAAGATCAAATGTAAAACATTTTAAAATAACAAAATATTTATTTCAGAATAAAACGGTATTTATTCTAATAATGAGGATCTATTTTTTAGAACAAGCAGTCGGAGACAAAGAAATAATTTATTGTTTTAAATAATTCCATATATTTATAATTAAGAAAACGAATGTAGTTGATATCTTTAACTTGAAATAAAAAAATATTTTCTTAAATTATGTGTCTACGTTCCTATTGCCACTGAGCGGCGCGGTATACCAAATCCAAAAATATGTATTTTTTACGGCCAAGTGAATGTAGATACGTAAATGAAAAAAATATTTGTTGGTTTTAAATTAAAGATATCAACTACATTTGTTTTCTTAATTTTAAATATATTGAATTATTTAAAGTAATAAATAATTTCTTCGTTTTCTACTGCTTGTTTTAAAAAAACAGATTCTCTTCATTTTTAAGATCAAATGTAAAACATTTTAAAATAACAAAATATTTATTTCAGAATAAAACGGTATTTATTCTAATAATGAGGATCTATTTTTTAGAACAAGCAGTCGAAGACAAAGAAATAATTTATTGTTTTAAATAATTCCATATATTTATAATTAAGAAAACGAATGTAGTTGATATCTTTAACATGAAATAAAAAAATATTTTCTTAAATTATGTGTCCACGTTCCTATTGCCACTGAGCGGCGCGGTATACCAAATCTAAAAATATGTATTTTTTATGGCCAATTGAATGTAGACATAAATTAAAAAAACATTTATTGGTTTTAAATCAAAGATATCAACTACATTTGTTTTCTTAATTTTAAATGTATTGAATTATTTAAAGTAATAAATAATTTCTTTGTTTTCGACTGCTTGTTTAAAAAAAACAGATTTTCTTCATTATAATAAATAATTTTTTTATTTTTAAATAAATACATTCTTATTTTAAACTGTTTCATATTTGATCTTAAAAATAATGATATTTTTTTTCATGCAAATAACAATTTATTTAATAAAATAAAACGTTTTTCTAAACAGAATAAATATTTATTTAAGTCAAAATATTTAATTTCAATGAAATGTATTTATTTCATCGAAAAATATTTTTTTATCAGTGTGAATAATATCTCTTGTGACTGCAGTTTGCGTTCTCTCTGCAATAAGTTTTTCAGAACGCTGTGCTACCTTATGCCTGGCTGCGATGCAGTTCCCAAGGATGCTAAGAATTTAATCAACTAATAATCAAATAAATAAATTTTCTGACAGAAATTATACCATTCCTATATATTTTCTACTTATAAACTCTTCTCTTTATGTTATTATAGAAGTGTTGACTACAACGTAACCTCACTACTGTCAAGGTATGATTCTACATACTACCTCATATAACTGACTCTATTTTCATGGAAACAATAGATATTTGCAGTTCGAATAACTTTTATTAAAGATACAAAATATTCTTAAAGTCACATCTTAAGTATTCAGAGTACATGTATCAGATCCCGTTTCTGGCATTCTCTCTTAGGATGATTTAATTTAAATACGAACTTTGTCACGTAACAAACTTATTCACCATACAAATAATATATACTTATTGTTTATATAACAATTATAGGCGATACAGTAACCTTTCTAAGTCACACTTTAATACTACTGAGTATACTTGTGAGATATTACTTCCGGCCATATTTTCTGGGATATTTACGTTTAAACACATACTAGCTTATACAACTAACTTTATTTTTATGAAAATAATAAATACTTACAGTTCGTATAATTTTTATTAAAGATACAAAATATTCTAAAGTCACATCTTAGGTATATAGGGTACATATATCTGACTACATTTCCTGCATTCTTTCTTAAGATAATTTTACTTAAATACGAACTTTGTCACGTAACAAACTCATTCACCATATAAATAATATACACTTATTGTTTATATAACAATTATAGGCGATACAATAACTTTTCTAAGTCTCATTTTAATAACACTGAGTATACTCGTGAGATATTATTTCCGGCCATATTTATTGAGATATTTACATTTAAACACATACTAGCTTACCCAACTAACTTTATTCTCATGAAAACAATAAATATTTACAGTTCGCATAATTTTTATTAAAGATACAAAATATTCTAAAGTCACATGTTAAGTATATAGGGTACATATATCAAACTTCATTTCCTGCATTCTTTCTTAAGATAATTTTACTTAAATACGAACTTTGTTACCTAACAAACTTATTCACTATATAAATAACATATACTCATTGTTTATATAATAATCATAGGCGAAATAGTAAACTTCTTAAAGTCACACCTTTGGTTTTTCTTTCCATATACACATTTATTACATAATGAACCTATACCATATAAATATGGCACATATTTACAGTTTAAATCTCTGTTTTTTTGTGGACAATTTCTATCAATTTGTATTACGTTATAAACTCAGGGAACATAATGTTTATAAATTCCACTTGCTGCACCTGACCAAATAGGTTATGGCTGAAATAGAGTTAATATACTTCATATATATTTCGAGCAATTGCAATTGTATTTAGTTTTCTACGTTGTGTTTTGTGTTCATGCGGCGAGATTCAATATACTCTTGATGTATCCGTTTATCTACTATCTAATATATTGTCTAAATAGGAATGTTATTGTTAATTGACACCTGAGTGTCATTTTGTGAATGTGGATACATTAAGAGGTGCTGCTTATGATTTCTTACTTTCAGGACGTGGGAGAAGAAATAAAACGACAATAAATAATAATATACTGTATATTTATTTATACTGATGATATGTAACACTTTATACACGGATCTCACCGCGTTTATGTCTATGTTTATGCTATGTTGTTTGATTGTCTATTATACTTGATATATAACTTACCACTGAACACATTATCCTTATCCCAATCACTATTTTCACGGTAAGTGGATAAACAATGAACACTTTGTTTATCTTATCGAAACTAGGTTAATACTGCGCGTGCGAGCGATACTTAGGCTAGAACTATACTTGTTTAGATGTATAACTCGATACTAGGGATTTTTGGCCTTAGGATCAATTCACATGTATAAATATACATATATAAATATACATATATAAATCAGACTAGATATACAACTCGTTACTAGGGATTTTGGCCTTAGGGCTGATTCACACGTATATGCTTCACATACTCCGAACCAATACGGATGCACAATAGTTACGAACATATTGGCTTATATTGATACAATCTATTAATATATATATTAGATTTATTCTTATGTATTGAGTAAGTTAGTTAGTTCTGAACACTCTATTAAACTTATGCTTCTGCCAGACTCCACTCGTTAATCTAATAATTAACCGTTTAACTGAACATCCCCCTGCGAGGGGTGAGACAGGTTAGCTTAGATCAAGTGAATTTTCTGATATTTTTGTTACATTTATAACATTATATGATACTTTATTGATTTGAGCCAAGTACATGGCCTATACCATAATTACTATATTTTTTCTATCAGATTCGTCATAATTTGTCCATCTGCAATATTATTAGGACAACTTAGATGAGACTTATTCAGTTTTCTGCGTGCGAATAATCGTAATAAATAATTGTTTGTGCTAATTTATACGATTCCAAATGGAACTTACGCTTATCGGCATATGGGCTTGAATTTTTCGAGCAATTCTGCACCTCATGTACTGCTCGCCTGCAAGAGGACTACAATAACATCACGATCATCCATCGAGTCGTGGGATGCACCCCTGGACAAGGTGCATCCGCGAACATGATGTCCTAGGGGAAGGATACCCCGAAATAAAACCAACACAACCTATATGAATGTCACAACAGTTTAGTATAACCTTACCGTCGCAGGAAGACCGGACTTCCAGCGACCGGTGCATCGCCCCTCTTGTCCCCGAGGGCGGTGCATCGTCATCAAGCGAGGGGCTGCCACCGGCGTTGCCCTCGGGCGTCGGTGGTGATAAGGCTACCGCGGATGTAATAGCAGGAACTCCTGCCGTTTTGGACAGTGTCGATCCATCAACACCCATTTCTGTGTGTCCCAGTGAATTTGCGGATGCGGATACTCCCATTCACAAGTCGAAATCAAAGGCTAGAAGTTCGGACAACTTTATACTGCTGGATAGCATTGTTATCTCGGACGAGGACTCCGACGGAGAGTCGGACAAACCTATGACGCCCGCCGTGAAAAGGAAGGCCATCGAATCCCCCGAGGTTTCGCCCAATACACGACTCGAAACAAAGAAAAGAGTCATTAAGTCCGGAAAGAACAGACGCGTGCAACCTGTAGATTCTGTACCAAGTGACATTGAGGAAGTCTCAACCAATACACTGGATGAATTTGACAATGATAGACTTATAGAATACGCGTTTAACTGTCTTGGTAGGATGGAATTTCGGCGCGGGAAATGCACGAGAATCAACGGCGGTATAAATAAATGTTGGAGAGTTGGACTTGTCAATATGTCCCAAGTAGTCACTCTCTTTTGAGAACGTCTGGGAACCGACGAGAATACGATCGCTTCCAGATCGGAGATTGACAAACTGTCCGCTCAACTTAGTCGATCAAAAAATATTGAAGAAACCGGCAAGCGGATTCGTCGCAACCTGGAGGAGAAAAATTCACGTCTCAAAAAAGAATTGGAGACTCTGCGGAGCGAAGCCGAGCGGAATAATGGATCCCCAATGGATGAAGAATGCGATTATCCTTCTGGAATTATTTCCTTTACGTACTGACAACAAAGAATCGATGGATGTCGACAGGTTCAAGAAACCTATCAACAAATCCGAGTTTCCTCCTTTGCCCAAGAGAGAGACCGAGCGTCCCCCTAGAGTCATTAACAAGCAGCGCTTCACCGGCAATATACGTGTTGTCCCAACGGAATCCTCGCGTTCCGAGGGAGACAGAGTTCGTTCGCAACGTCGGAAATCCCCTCATCGTCGCAGCGGTAAGATGCTACTTCGGAACAACGTAGAGAGGGGTAGATTTAAATCGACTTCATACACTGAGGATTCTGAGGAGGAGATCGGTCCCGGGCGAGAGATTGATGAAATTTCTAAACAAATAGAGATACTGTCCGCTCGTAGACGCGAAATGCGTAAAAAGTTAGCTTCTCACTCCGATGAACCACCGGACAGATCTGGCAGTAAGAAGCCAAAGAGATCGCAAAGGAGCACCAGGGACACTAACACGGCAGGTGGCGAGATTGATCCTGGTACACCGGCAAATAAAAGAGGCTCCGCTAATCGGATCAATCGTATTAATAATAAAACAACTGAAGGAGGTCCCCCTCGTAGTGGAGCTCGTCGCAGGCCCCCTCGTACAGCAGCGGTGACCATAACCTCACTTAATAGTGATACTTCGTACGCGGATATATTAAAACAAGCACGAAATAGGATATCACTAAACACACTGGGTATCGAAAATTCCCGAATTAGGAAGGGAATCAATGGTGGAGTCATCATCGAGATCCCGGGTGAAGACGGTGCTGAGAAAGCGGACACACTAGCCCAAAAATTGAGAGAGGTTCTGGGCCCCTCAACTGCAAGGATCGCCAGACCAACCACTATGGGCGAACTACGCATGTGGAATCTCGATGATTCGACCACTCCCACGGACGTTATGGATGCCATCCTCTCTGTCGGGGGATGCTCCGAGATGGATGTAAAAATTGGTAACCTACGTAAAATGGGAAACGGCATGTATTCAATCTGGGCTAAATGCCCGTTAACTGCCGCATTGAAGGTGTCCTCCTCCGACCGAATTAAGATTGGTTGGACTATGGCCCGCGTCGAGCTCCTCGCAGCTAGACCGGTCCAGTGTTATAAGTGTTGGAGATATGGTCATGTCAGGACCAACTGCTCGTTTCCTGAAGACCGGACAGGTTTTTGTTTTCGTTGCGGAGCCAGCAACCATCAGATCGGGTCCTGCGCCAACCCTCCTAACTGTGTTGTCTGTGCAGGAGTTGGGAAAGCATGCGACCACCGACTCGGGTCGTCTCCGACATGCTTCGAAAAAGAGGCGCCACCGCTACCAGTACTTCGTAATAGTCCTAAGAGCAATAGACAATGACCACTTTTATACAGGTCAACCTCAATAAGAGCCAAGAGGCTCGTGACTTGTTGATTCACCATGCTGGTGAGTTGGGGGCTGCCGTGTGCGTGGTATCAGAGCCTGCCCGCACACCCAGCTCGCAGCAGTGGTTTTTCAGTAACAATGGTTTGGCGGCCATCTACATTAACACCAGAGTGGCCCATTACCCGGCTAGCCTGGTTGCTAGGGGTCAGAACTCCGTGGCTGTAAGATATGGCGACATTTATATAGTGTCATGTTACGTCTCCCCGAATTCGGATTACGGTGGTTTCTCGGACTTCTTGGACGAACTGACCAACCTATACTCTACTTTCATCAATAATAAGGCTCTAATATGCGGAGACTTCAATGCCCACTCACGCTTATGGGGTTCTCCGACAACGGATTACAAGGGATATCTTGTGGAAGAGTGGTCCGCTCAAACGGATCTGCGCTTACTGAATTCCGGTGATAAACCAACTTTCGTGGGAAGACAGGGCCAGTCTATCATTGATCTGACCTGGGCCTCCTCAGATTCTTTTCGACACATCCACGACTGGACTGTTCGCGAGGATATCGTTTCTCTATCAGACCATATGTACATAAGTTTTAACTATACTAATAATGTAAATAGTAATGTAAATAGACCGCCTCTATATTCGTCGCCACGTTGGAACTTCAGAAAAATGGACGTTGACCTGTATAAGGCCTCTATCGATTGGACCTGCGCCGTGGCCCCAGTCGATGAAAACTACATGATCAACACTCCGCCGGATCGTTGGATAGACAAGTGTATAACGAATGCGTGCAAAGCCGCTGTTCCTCGGATTCGGGCCCGAGGTCGGGGGCGCCCCACCTATTGGTGGAACTCCGACATTGAGTCACTGCGGTCCGACATTCATCGAACTAGAAGAATATGGACTCGTGGACGCAACAGGGACGCCCCTGAGGATCTCATCAGGAAGAGAGCCGAATATCTTTTGGCCACTCAGAAGTTGAAAGGCGCGATCCATAGGGCCAAAACGAGCGCTTGGCAAGAACTTATCGCCACCCTTGACGATGACCCGTGGGGTCTACCATACAAAATTGTATTAAACAGGCTCAGGCTCCATCTACTCCAGGACTGACGGTCACACTTGAGCCTGGCGTTCTGCGGGTCCTACTCGACAAACTTTTTCCGCCTGGAAACCCACTCATCTCTATCGATCTGGGTGATTGCGAGGAAGGCCGCACTCCGGTTACGGCTGATGAGGTCACGAGGGCCATTGCAGCCAAGGTAAACACTAGCACGTCTCCCGGCCCTGATGGATTCAAGGCCACAACTTCGAAGAAGTTTCCTCACGATATAATCTGTCGTCTTGCTCAGATTTTCAATATTTACTTGAAACATGGAATCTTTCCAACTAGTTGGAAACTGGCGGATTTAGTATTAATCCCCAAGGGTGAGAGTCTGCCCGGCGAGGTTCCGAAGGCGAGACCCATCTGTCTGCTGAACGAAGTGGGCAAAACGTTCGAGAGAGTGATCGCCGACCGTATCGTCGGTTTTATGGAAGAAAATGAACGATCAAATTTGTCCAACAATCAATTCGGCTTTCGAAAAATAAGATCCACGACCGATGCCCTCCATCTGGTCAAATCCATCATAACCCAGGCTTGTGCCGACGGTAAGGTCGCTCTTGCATTTTCATTGGACATTGAGAATGCTTTCAATTCGATAAAGTTATCGGCCATTCACAATGCCATGCGCGTCAGGGGTTTTCCCAAATACTTGAGGCGGATCATAGAGGCGTATCTTACTGATCATAAGATAAGATACACAACTGCGAGCGGGGCGAGGCGTACCAGAAGTGTGAACAGGGGGGTCCCACAGGGCTCGGTGTTGGACCCCCTATTATGGAATATCGCTTACGATATGGTACTGAGGACCTTGCTCTTCGATGACTGCCACGTCATCTGTTACGCGGATGACACGCTTCTGGTCGTGGTTCGGGACGATTTTGACGAGGCATGTGCCGCAATCCTGGACTGCCTCGAGCGTATCCTCATCAATGTCCGTTCTTTGGGGCTCAAGGTCTCCTGGCAGAAGTCGGAGGCCATTTTCTTCGGCCACTGCCCCCGCGGCGCTTACATTGACGTTGAGGAAGTCCGAGTCTATCTGACCAACAGTATGAAGTACCTGGGGGTATACATTGACCGTAGGCTCAACTTTTGTAATCATTTCTCATATGTGGCGAAGGTTACGCGAGTCGGCAGGGCCCTCTGCAGGATACTCCCGAATCTTCGCGGGCCTCTGGAATGCAAGCGGCGCTTATATTATACAGTAATCACCTCTATAATTCTGTATGCGGCTCCTATATGGAGCGAAGAATTATCCTCTTCCGGCAATCAACAGCGTGTCCTACAACGTGCTATCCGGATCATAGCGCTGAGAACGGTTATGGCTTACCGCAGTGTGTCATATGTGGCCGCGACCCTGCTAGCCAGGATTCCACCGATTCACCTATACGCGGAATGTCTTCGCCGTACTTACTTTAGACTCAAAGAACTCAAGGAATCTGGAGCTTACTATGCCGATGCCCCAAGAGAAATTCGGCAGAAGGAACAAGTGGTGTTGTTGAAGCAATGGGAGGAATATCTGGGAGACGAAAGACTCCCCGGCAGGAGAACAAGAGACGCTATCTCTCCTCACTTCGATCTGTGGATTAACAGACGATCCGGTTTTCTAACATTCAGAATCACCCAACTTTTAACTGGACATGGTTGCTTCGCATCCTTTTTGTATAGAATTAACAAAGAGGAATCTCCTGTCTGCCGCTACTGCGACCTTGCGACAGACACTGCGGAGCACACACTCGCTGGTTGTGCCTTTTGGGGCCTCGAGCGAGGAGAATTAACGGCGGTAATTGGACAGGACTTATCTCTGCCCACGGTTGTGGCGGCTATTTGCCGATCTCGCGAAGCCTGGAAGGCTTTATCGACATTCGCTGAAAGAGTTATGCGCACTAAGGAAGAGGATGAGAGGAGAAGACAGCAGGGTCTTGATGTCGACAGGATCGTCGTGGGAATGGCTCCTGAGGACCTATAGTCTACTCATTAGCTGCGTCTTTTGCGCTTTTTATCTTCTATTCTATTATTTATAAACAGCGAGTCTCTCTATGCGTCGCGCTTTCTTGCGTTTTTTCCTTTTTTGCGTGCGGGTTTTTCTGTGGCGTGCGTGCGTTTGGCGACTTGTTTTGCGTTATGTACCTTTCGTGCGTTGCGCTTTCCGCGATTGGGTTTTCGTGCATCTGTGTGCTCTTTTCTATGATGAGTTTTCTTGCGGGACTGTTCTCGGGCTTCCCGGGGTCTATCGGGCGCGGGTCGGTCTCGGGTCGCTTTCCCCCTGTGGTCCGGCGCATCGCTGGCGCGATGCTCCCGGATCCTTGGGGGGCCGGTGGCTCCGGGGGCGGGCGGCGGCCGCTGGCCTCTGGGCTGTCTTGGGTGCGGTTGTTCGCCTGTCTTGTTGTGTATAACCATTTCTCTCTTGGTCCTCCTTCGCTGTCGGGCCGTGGGCCCTCGGGGGGGTGGTCGGTCGTGGCACGCTGCTCACCGCTGTTCCCGGGGCTCTGGCCCTATCGCTCCGCGATGGGAGCCACGAGTCCCGTCGTGGCCGCGGGTTGCGGCTGGGCGTCCCCTCGGGGGTTTCGCGGCTTGGCGGGGGACGACTGGGAGTCCCGCGTTCCTGCGCCCTTCCCCTGGGCCCTCCCTTCGGGGGTGGGCCTATGGGAGGGGCGCAGCCTTTCTACAGCCAGTGTTTCTGGCTTTTAGTGTCGGACTCGTGGAATCGAGTCCGTTTTGTTCGGTGAAGGGTTTGTCTCCTTCATGTTGACGGGTCCGTGGATTCGGGCCCGGGTTTGTCTCGTGTGGATTCTCATCCCTCGGGGGGTGAGAATCCTGTTCGTTGTTGTTCGTACACGTCCAGTGATTGTACGTGTGCGTTCCGTGTGTGTGTGGGAGGCTGTCCCCTTCGATGGTGATGATCCCGCAGCCAATGAGGATCCCCTCAGTGATATGACTGCCCGCGGTTATATCACTAGGGAATCTGAGGTGGTCGAGGGGCGCTGCGCAAGCTCGTCTCTTCGACTAGGGTATAAATCACCTATCTGGGGATATCGCTTCCCACATGGTGACACAACCGTGTGTCTCTGCGCGAGGGATTACGTGTATGTGGGCGCTTTCGCGCAGGGACTGTTATGTTGTATGACGTCATACCTCTGGTCTTCCGTACAACGTAACTATAGTCCGTGGTCCGATGTTTAGGGAGAGGGGTTTTAGTGGGTGCAAGCCCCACATATCCCGGGGGCCGGCCCCCGGTTGAATGCGCGAGGCATTTCCCCTCTTCCTTCGAAACAAAAAAACAAAAAAAAAAAAGATCGACTCGTTGTTGTTCACTAGGAACATAAATGACTTTGACTATCCCATCTTTGACCTTCTCGCTGATAAAGTGGAACTTTATATCGATATGTTTTGTACGCTGATGATATTCTGGGTTACACACAAGTTTAATCGCGCTCTGGTTGTCTATATACAGCGGAGTTGACTTGTCACTAGCGCACTCAAGCTCTGTCAATAATAATCTTCTAAGCCAAACGCATTCTTGAGTCGCCAAGGCCGTAGCCACGTACTCGGCCTCTGTTGTGCTTAACGTGACTAATGGTTGCCTTTTTGAACGCCAAGTAATTATACCGTTTGTGAAGCAGAAGGCATAACCGGTAGTAGACCTTCTCGTCTCGATGTCACCAGCATAGTCGGCATCCGTGAAACCTATCAACTGAGACTCGTTTCCACCAGCTCTATAAACTATGCCTAAACGCGTAGTGCCTTTTAAGTACTTGAGAATGCGCTTGACACCTTGCCAATGGCTTTCATCAGGATTGGCAAGGTATTTGCTAACATTGTTAACAGCGTAGGCCAGGTCTGGGCGCGTCACCACGGCCAAAAACATAAGTGAGCCAACTACAACTACTTCGCGAAAAGGAACTGCTAAGCGACTGTTTTTGTCTTCTGCTGGTTTCAGACAGACATGAACATCAGCTGGGACACTCACAGGCTTGGCCTCGCTCATATTGAATCTATTCAAGATCTGAAGCGCGTAGGCTTCTTGGTGGATAAACATTGTTTTGTTAACTTTACCCTTATGAAAAAAAACTATTGAGATCCAATAGTAACTGTTCAGGAAAACTATTGGCAAATTTCCAGTAGTTTTTTGGCGGACTACTGAGAAACTATTTGGGATTAAGTATTTTCCAATAGTAACTATTCACGAAAACTATTGACGAATAGTTTCTTATGGAAATAGACAGCCACTAAATAAAAAAGTAAAATTTTTATTTATTACCTTTTTTATTGTTCTTAAGAAGTGAATGCCAATACTTTTTCTATTACGGAAAATTATAGAATCACAATACAATTTAAATTATACCTGAAAAATTCGTTTATACTTTAGTGCCCCTGGTGGGATTTGAACCTGAGACCCCTGGCTTATGAGTCGCTCATCTTACGTACTGCACCACTGCTACGATTGATAAATATATTTTTTGTCTATATATGTTATGACCAATCACATATGAATTATTAGCTAGCAACTACTCAGTGACGAGTTAGAAAACTTAATTTAATCAATAATATCTAGATTATCTAGCTACTATAGGTCTTGGATCAGATCAACCAGGTTAATTTCTACTCGGGTATTCGCAAAACTATTGACTGCAGTTACTATTCAGATGTGAATAGTTACTATTGAACAATTATGGGCTTGAAGTATAGCCCCAATAATAACTATTTGCCAGACTGTCGACGAACGGTTGCCATTGAGTTCAGAATTATTCAGCAATTGTACATTTTTACAACAATGTTTTTTACAAATAAATAATTGTGAATAGGTACCATTTATAAGTAGTGGCGACCCCATCAGTAGTCAGAGTTTATGAAACTATTGGGCCAATAGTATATTATTTGTCAATAGTAACACCACCAGTAGTCACATTTTATGAAACTATTGGATCAATAGTATATTATTTGTCAGTAGCAAGTCCATCAATAGTTACAGTTTATGACACTATTAAATCGGTAGTACACTATTCGTCGTATAGCAACGCCACTAAAAGTGTACTTTTCGTCAGTAGTAAACTGTTAAATTAACTGTTACTATTAACGTACTATACAAATCTAATAATTACTATTGAAAGTCCAGTAGTTACTATTGGCTCTCAATAATTTTTTTTCATAAGGGTAATAAATAGGAATAAAGGCCAACAATCGAGCAAACACGTAGATGTCAATTTAAAGTAAATTTAATAAACATACTTATATACAACGGAACGTTTCAACCGCACAGGGTCTTCTTCAGCCGTTTTAAATTAAAAAATACATAGAGTCGCGCAAAGTGAAAATTAACACGTTAAAAAGTAATAAAGTAAAAAATAAATAAATTAAAAGTAGCAATTTCTCGATAGTAAATGACAAAGCCGTCTGGAGTCACATCTCACATGAGAGCATTCGAATATTAAAAATTGTATATGAATAATAAAATTGTGTATAAATAAATATCTGTGAGTCTATTGTAAAATGTAAAATTATTAAATTATATATATGTGAATGTCTATAGTCATTTCGCAAATATGCAGTCAAAGATGAGTCCATGATCTATTTTTCGTTGGTTGGCGAAAACGAACCAAGTCAGAAGTTAAAAGGCAGAAATCTTAAGTCCATCAACGTTGTAGTCAGTTTAACAAACGTTCTGAAATTCGATGTCTCAATAGTGGGATAAAGTCTATGTGGTTGTTAAGTATGGACTTACATATTACAGAATTGCGTCGTGGTCCGAAACTAAGTGCTCTCGTGATCGATGTTCGCTCCTTTACGTCTCAAATAATAAATAATGACAAGCATTCTCATTAGGTAACGGCGAAGGTTAGACATCGAAATAATAAATAGTTAGATGTCGGTGAGTTCGCTAAGAATACTGTTATATGACTCATCCAGATACTCTGTGTCCTTGTTCAAGTTAATGCCATTTTTTTGTTCTTTAATATGTAGCATTTCCGAAACAAGTCTTTTATAATAGTTAGGTTCCGTATCCATTATTTTGACGTTGTCCCAATCGAAGGAATGATTAAATTCTTTAATATGTTCGGAAATGACCGAGTGTCTGGATGGGTCCATTTTTATATTATTTTTATGTTCGTTAATTCTAGTTTTTAATTGCCGCTTTGTCTGTCCCACGTAAGAAGCCTCACAATCTTTACATGCAATCTTATATACAACATTACTATTGGTAGCTATTGAATTCTTGTCTTTTTGTGCTTTGATTATGCTACTTAATTTGTTGAGGCATCTATAGCCAATTATGTGTTCCTTTTTATTGAATAATAATGTTGCTTTTTCAGATATGTTGTTGACAAATGGGATCACTATAAATTTCCTATTAACATCGCTCGAATCTATCGAGTTGTTTACATTGTTTCTGAGTTTACCATTAATCAGATTGTCGAGCCTGGTGTTTATTTTTTAAAGATTAAATTGAGGGGATAACCGTTGTCCAGTAATATTTCGA
>JASTWL010001340.1:0-42783 GCA_035220575.1 Temnothorax rugatulus | reverse complement strand
GATCCACATGGAGCTAATTTGTCGGCGTCATTCGCGAATTGTAGAAATATTGATGTAACTGAAGCTTTTAATTCATCCCCAGTTAATGGTTTACCATTAGGAAGAATTTTATGTTTAAAATTCACAGGATCAAGATTGTAACCACACCATGAGCCGCGTTTTTCATGGTTACCGAAAGCATGAGGTGCTATATTTAGAATGGACTCTTTCGTAGCTTCTACTTTTCCTTTGTTAGTTTGAAGAACTCAACGAAACACGTATCGAAAGTATTCTACTGTAGTAGGAGACATTTTTTTCAAAGGATACAGAAATTTCGCCAATTTCTTTGTTGCATGTTTCAGGTCAGTCCATTTTATGACCAGCCTACCCAGCTCTCTGCGTACACTTGCTATTGTACATGAATCGTCGTCCCCTATAAGAGATTTTAACCCTTTTAGGTCACACTTCCCGAGAATCCCGTACCGGTCACACTGGGTGAAATACACCCCAGCGTGTTTGCACGTGTATAAAAAATTGTAGGTGACCTTAAAAAAAATATATATATATATCCTGTTGTAGTTTAAGTCTTCCTTAAAAAGACTGTATAGGCTTGATTTGCAAAAAATTAATTTAACATATGTAAAAAAATTATTGGAAAAAAAAAGTCGGAAAAGTGGCTTTTTTCACAAAAACTAATGTAACTTTTTCAATTTTTAAGATATTTTAATTTTTTAAACGGTTTTTTCATCCTCAGATGATGCACTTTACACTGATTATTGCAGTTTATGCGGCCGTTCCAAAAAGTATATTTATTTTGAGGTATAAAGGTGCGATTTTTTGCGGAAAAATGAAAGAGATATTTTTATGGAAAAATAGCAATATATTTATGAAAAATGGTTTAAAAAATATGAAAAAAATATATTTACGTTGCAAATTACATACTTTAAATAAATAAAAGGTTACAATTTTTTATTCGATGCCATAGGCACATTCAACGCATAAATATACGCGATGCTTGTCGCACATTGGTCGAAGGCAAGTGGGACACATAGACACGTGGTCTTCGGTTCCATCAGAGTCATCGCCGCCAAAAATTGGCTCTTCTTCGGACTCTTCAAGCAATTCCTCGCGAATTGTACGGGAGCGCAAGTTATAAGCCATCTACTTTTCATGAATAATTACACAGTAAAATTTTTTTAAAAATTCTAAGCAACGAAAAACACAACTGTGTACTTGCCTTTTCACTTTGGAACAACGAGAAACGAAAAAAAAAAATACTCCAAAAACTCAAATTATTACGTATGAGTCACACTGGGTGAAATACACCCCAAAACTCCGAGACACCCACTTTGAACGGCTGCCGAGAGAAAACAAACGGGCCGGAAAATATACCACCGACGGGGATCGATACTTGAAGGTCCCAACTACCTGTACATGGCGGCACAAGGCCCATTTCCATTGGTTTACTGGGTCGTTTTCGAAGTCAAAAAAACGCTGGGGTGTATTTTACCCAGTGTGACCTAAAAGGGTTAAATAGACATTCTCGGCATCAAATTGTTTATTTTTTGTAAATATTTCCACTACTATGTCGACTTCCATCGCTTTCGAGCTGCCTTCAAAATTACGTCGGCAGTCATGAACGGTTTTACTTCCAATTGAACAATATCTGCAGTTCTTATTTCGTGTAGCAAATCTAATGCATAAGCGGCTGTAATGTCCAAAAACGGTTTCGTGCCCTGTCAAGCTATTATATGATCGACCGGATCCTTTCTTTTGCCATGCAGCATCATAGGAAGCAGTGATGCCGACTGGTCCTTCAGAAGAAACTACTACGTGCGTACTCTTATTTGAGGATTTGAAATCATGTTCCACGATTTAATGATTACCTGGCAGACAATTATCCTTAAAAACTTGAGAATTCTCAGCAGTAGTCGCTTCGACGTGTTGATCGGAGCTAAACATACTTGGTGTACTTTCCACGAGTACATTTACATCCTGAGAAGTGAAACGCGAAGACATGAAACAGCAAATTATCAAAAATAAATTTAAAAACTCATAAGTAAGCAAATCGGTTTTAATACCATTTATTAAACAACAAAGGTATTGCATAATTCTCATAAATATGCTGGATATTTTATGAGAATTATAATGACTACTACTAAAAATAAAAATATAATTTTTACTTAAAAAATAACATTACATTTTATGTTACATGGCAAAAGTTTTGCTGGGGACAACGCACTTGCTGGGGACTATTTTGTGCTGAGAATTATTTTGTGCTGAGGATTATTTTGTGCTGAGGACTATTTTGTGCTGAGGACGATATCTAATAATTAGGAATATATTTATATAAAAGGATATATATATAAAAATATCTTCTTGATAAATTAATATCTACATTCTGAGGAATGACCGCGTCACAGCTCGCCTCCGCCTGCCATGGCGGACTCCGCGGAACTGGCAACATTTATATCGATAGGAAGAAAACATAGTTTTGTTATCGGTCGTTTATACTCCGAGCAACTTTTTTTTACGCGGAGGAATCTTCGACTACTGGGATCCTGGGGACTTGTCCCGGTTTACCCAGCCCCCCTTTCGGGGGGAAGAGTCCCCCGCCTCCGGGAACAGACGGGAGGAGTGCCGGATTTTTACCGGCTAAAACTCCGCGGGTATCCATCCCGGCGCGTTGTAATAGGAGAGCCCCGGGAAACGCGATGATTCTTCCAGCCCCCCCCCCCCCCGCACTACGCTCGTGCTTACAGGCACCGTCCTGGGAGTTTTATTCTCCCAGCCCTGGACGGGCTGCTGCTGTTTTCTGTGGCGGGTTGGAGGAATATCAACTCCAACTCGCCACCTCTCGCGCTGGGGGGGGGGGGGATTTCGGTTGCGGACGCACGGTTGCCCCGCCCGTACGCCCGCACTCCCAGCCGCCCCTCTTCCTCCCGTTGGTGTTGCAGTGCTGTGGCACCGTTTGAGAGGAAGAGAGCAATTTCTCCTTTTTTCCCCCTATCTAGAAGGGAGGAAAAGCACGCTTTGGAGCATAACCTTCTTGGCTCCGACACTCTGCCCATTAGTTAGAGCCAGCAGGAGGGAGAGGCAGACTTAAGATGCTCGATCCCCCTCCCTATTGTCAAACGTTTGCCCTGGATTGGGCGGCGAGAGGGGCTCCGCCACTCCCCCGGCCACCCCGTCGGTAGTCCCTCGGCGGTAGTCCCTTGTCGCTGTCTTCGTCACTAGAGGAGGAGGGAGGAGGAGCAACCACTCTCCTCCTCCTTCTCGTTGCCTCCGCCCTAGCTGGGGGGCCTCTCTGTTCTGGGCGCCGCCCCGAACACGGCGGCGCCGGCGCGGTGGTGGTGGTGGCCCACCTCCGTCGTCGTCCTCGGAAGGAGGAGCAACCTCCCCCCTCCTTATACGCTCTGCCGCCTCCTTCTGTGACATGACGCTACCACAGAAAGAGACAAAGACTTCGAACTTATCTCTCCCCCTTGATCCGACCGTCGCAGCTATGACGGCCGGGAGGGAGAGATCTTCCCCGACACTAGCCCGGAGGGCACGGCGCAGCCCTCCCACGCCGGACAGTGCTCCAGCGTGTGTTACGCCGTATCTGCCTCCCCCGGGCAGTGATGGCAGCGCGTGGAGCGCTCCTTACCAATGCGGCACAGGTACTCCCCGAAGCAGCCATGCCCGGTGAGCACCTGCGCCGCATGGAACGTCAATCCGCGTCCCCTACGGTCCTCTATCCACTCCCGTAGATGTAGCTAGACGGCCTCTCGGACCCTCCTCCCCCCCAGTTGAGGGTTTGCGAGCCACTCACTCCACTCATCGAGGCGCTTCAGCAAGGCCCTCGCCCTGGGCACGATTATGCCCCTCCCCCGGATTCGATCTTTTTGACCTGCCTATAAACCCAGGCCTGAGATCTGGCAACCATAGTGATCAGGGGGATGCAGGCGAGGGTCGTCGCCCCCACGTGCGAGACGGTCCGATATGCTCTGGCCGCCCTATTCGCGATTATGCGTTGGGCAGCCGTCAGCTCCCTGCTGAGGCGGGGGTTACCCGCCACCCTCTCAGCCCATACGGGAGCCCCGTATAACATGACTCACGTGTATGACTCACGTGCGCAAGTAGGGCCGCGTGGGGGGTCCGCGTTCGCGTTCGCGCCGCGGGGTTTGCGTGGGAGTCCGCGTGGGGGTGCGCGGTCGCGCCACGGAGGGCCCACGTTGATGCCAATTTCGAGGAATTTGTATCCCGTAGCTGTCAACGCGTATCGTCTGCCGAGTATACGAACCGCGCGACGCCAACAAAATGCTGTATAAAAATAATGAAATTAGTTTTTTCATAAATATTACAATTTGCAAAGATATAAAAACTGGGGAGACTCTATATGTTTTTTAAACGAAACTTACCTATTACATCTGTTCTCACACGATTGAGTTTTAAATTCGTGAATCGGTACGTAATAATTCACACGTTTTCCACCATTGTTGCTGCTGCTTCCGCTTCCTTCAAAGGAGAACATTTTTCCTCTCGGCTCTGAGAAGTGGACCGTTAGTATAAGCGATCGCGACAAGACTGATCATATAAAATTAATCGAGTATACGCGACAACACCGACATTCCACAGGAATAATGCGGTGGGAGAAAGGGGGGGATTAATGTTTCTAGAACTGCGCTGTGGAATTTTTTAGGAGAAGGGGAAGTAAAGCCTACTATATCGGTGATGATGGGGGAAGGGAGGGGGAGTAAGGAATAAAACATAAAAAGTTATATATAATTTATTTTTTAAAAGATCGCAATTCTCTCTGGCGTCGTTAATAGTTTTATTACATTTTGTAATGCGCAATTCTTAACATGTTTTCCGCATCGCATAGTATTGGTGACATCTAGTTTATTCAAAGATTCGATATCTTCGTAATGCGCATCCAAAGTCTCGACGATTAGGTTTTCTCTCGCATAATTCTCCAGCAGATCCACGAGCCATTCTCGTTTCTGACATCCCTTGACGTACACGAGAGTCGGCATCTCGTCATCATCATCATCTTCTTCTTCTATACCAAGCACGGCCGATGTAATTAGGCGTTTCACCGTGCTGTACGTTTCGGTCTTCCCATCGTAATCCATGGTGATTCGCAATCAACCAGGAAGCGCACGATTTGTCGGATTTTCTGAGGAGATTCTACGGCATGGGGTACTTAAAGATGTGATGCGTCAGAACGCAGCCTTTTCTCAGCACCGCCACCTCCTTCACAACAAATTTTATCCCGACGAGGAATCCTTGCAGGTTTACGAACGTTGGTACGGACATGACGAGATTTCTCTCTCTCTCTCTCTCTCTTCGATGCGTCAATCGAGAGGAATGACGCGCAACTCTGCAAACTGTCTCGCGACACTCTGATTTATACTTCCCCCTCCCTCCCCTTCTAAATAACTATATCGGGGAGTGAAAGAGAGAAAAATTTATGTCGACGTTGTCGCAAACACTCAGACTATTTTGCGCACCACGTTCGTCAACGGGTTGTACTCAATCACGCGGTCGTGTATGATGAGACAGTACGGGGAGGTATTCGGCGGTATGTTCTCCATGCAATCGAATTCTATTCTAACATTCACGGTAGCGTTTTTGACGGATTCGTTTTGTCGAGAGCAATCGATATCACAAACGGGCCGTTACGTAGAAAAGTCGAAACGGTGAGACTCTGCTCGAGATATTCGTATCCGTAATAGCCCTTATAGAAACGCGCGTACATTGTACACGCCTGCCAATAGTTTTTGGTTTGGCGCGCAAATGGTGGCGCTACTGAATGGCGTCTCAAGGCGAGAGTCGAGCGCTTCCGTGCGAGAGGTGGCGTGCGCGTAGAGTGGGGCCCTTCCGGGAGTAGATGGCGTAAGAAAGGGAGGGTAGGCAGTGATCCCAGGTTTGAGACGGCTGCAACGCCTGCAACATAGCCGTGGCTGTGGAGGGGATAGGATCGCGTCACGTGACGCTGACGCACACAAGCCAAGCGCCCCGTGTACATGTGCGCTCGTCGCTCGGCCAGCCTCGGTCAGCTAGAGAGAGCAAACATGCTATGCTCTTTCTCTTTCTCTCTTGAACCGGCGCGTCGCGCGTCGTCAGCTTTACATCAGACGAAATACGTGTATTAGCGGCTTGACTGTCGCGTGCCTCTTTCTACACTAGATGCGATCAGATGCGATACACTATCATATCGCTTAATGATTTTACAATTTAAAAGTTAAAATCATTAATTAATTAAATTATAATTTCTTGTGTATATAAAAAGTATTAACTTAAAATTAAGGAAGTAAAGCATAAAAAAAGAAAATGAAATCCACTCTTGGCCAACGTGTACGTCTTTTTCTTACAAAATCATCTGTTAGTAATTTAAAAAGATGATTTATAATTAGTACAAGAAAATGTAAACAAAGAATTTATATTAAGGCGGCATATACACCTAGAATGGTCAAAAAAATCGTTTTTTCAATTTTTGCATTTTCTTGAAGCTTAGGATCTGAAGAATATGTGGTGAAAATTTCAAGTAAATATTTCAAGAAATAACGAAGTTATGGCAGAAAGAGTGCATGCCTTTGTTGGACGCGCGCCGCGCCGCGTTGCCAAGTTTATTTTTGAATCGGTTATTTAATTTTTTTTCAATATTTATGCATATTCTCAGATGATTTTGGCATTCCATCCGTAGAATATTATGGGCCTGGGATCGACGATTCTGTGTAAGTCGAAGAATTCCGTGATTTATTCTCAAACTTTCAATTGCGTTTTTATAAAAACCACGTTTCTCAAACTGGTACCCAAAACATCTCGAAAACCACTGAACCGATTACCTTGAATTTTTGTGTGCTTATTGTACACATAATTATCTAGTCTTTGTCATAGGATTTTTTTTTCATTGCTTACTTTTTGTTTTATGGGCAAATTAAGAAAGAATTTTTCCTTCTAAATCGCAACGTTAAATTCATATGTCCGCCATTTTGTCAAAAATTGATATTTTCAAAATCGGCTATGACAAAGACTAGATTATAGTATCTATTTTAAGAATCATTTTGGTTTTCTTGTTTGAGATGATTTTTCAAGAAATGGCAATGGGTACCATTTGCGGTAATTTTTTTGTGACCCTCCGAAAAAGATGCCACAACTTTTTTAATTTTAAAATTTTTTAATAAAAAAATTCAAACATACTCTCGAAAGTACGTACTTTTTACTAGAAAAAAATCCGACTCTAAAATTCAAACAGTTCCTCTAAAAAAAATCCCCAAAATGACCTTTTTTTCCCGCTCCTAGGTGTATATGCCCCCTTAAGGTTTTATTACATGCTAGTGGATAAATTATTCTAATAATATATTTGTTATTTTACTAATAGAAAATATATGTAATAAAATAAAAGAGAGAAATTATTTTTACAACAAAATAAATAATTTTTTAAATAAAGCTGAAGGTTTATTTGAGCCAACGCATGATATTTCCATACAATGTACTTATTTAAGATTTCATATTTGAATATGGTTCGTCTTTTCATTTGGAATTAATGATTAAAATAACAAAATTTCCGATTTTTGGTAAAATCAAGAAAAATATCGAGTAAAAATAATTAAGCAAGGAACAAATATTTCTGTTATGTAAATTTTTTTTTAATAGACGACGTACACATTGTTGCTCAACGGAAACCGCGAGAAGGTGGTGGTCTTTTCCGTCAGTAGGAAATGTAAAAGATTATTTTCTTTAATATAATATTAAAGAAAATAACTTCTACATTTCCAATGAATGAATGAATGAATGAATGAATGAATATTTAATGTAAATAGGATAGAAGATAGGTAGAAATAGATAGAATAGATAGAATAAAGGATAGTTAAAAGGATAGACACAAGATAGATATAAAAGAATAAATAAAATAGAAAAGAATATAAAGGATAGAGAATAGAAAAGCAAAAGTAATATATAGAGAATATTATGATAATTTTAAGATCACTTTACACAATTTATAATTAACAGTGTGTGTGAAGCTAGCGTCTCATTTTGCGGAAACTCACAAATTATTGAGAGTTCTGACTTCCTTTTCAATAGTTCTAGAGTTCCTGATACTTTAAACAAATAGTTCTGGCCATTAAAGCCAAAAAACGCGTCAGTACAAACTGAGACGCTAGGTTCACGCAGCGTCTCACTTTGTCCTACACAAGTTCCACCACTGTATCTCTTCAGATTTTGCGAGATCTATAGTTCTATAACAGTTCTATAAAGAGTTCTGCCATATAAAAGCAAAAAAATTAATTATAAGGTACTAAAAAAAATTACAATGTAACGAGTATACCGAGTTGAGACGCCAGTTGAAATCTCGGAGTTCCGGTTTATATAAAATATTTTTCGAGTAGTTCTGAGCATACAGAAGCATTTTCTAAAGAGTTCCCGGTACTAACAATGTTGTATAATTTTTAAATAAATTAATAACGCTCGAAAGTCACAGGAATTTATCGAAAATATGTGAGACGCTGGCCGTATTTCGACAGTTCTGTGAGTTCTATTATAATTTTCGTGTAGTTCTGAACGTGTTCTAACGTTTTCTAAAGAGTTCTGGCGAAAAGCATTATTTATTCATTTTTTAAATAATTTTTATCGCCCGAGAAAGACGCATTTACGGGTATATGGGTGAGACGCTGTAGGAAATCTCAGAGTTCTGGCTTATATAAAATATTTTTCGTATAGTTCTAAGTATATTGAAGCAATTTCTAAAGAGTTCTGGACCTCTATTAAGCTGGACCCCCCACCAGCGCAAATCAAGTTCGCACTAGGTCAAAAATTTAGTGCTATTCAGGTGCTAATTAAGTGCCCTAGTCCGAATTTTGGTGCTCGAACCGTTTAGCAGGAAATCGCGTAAAAAATGGGGGGTCCAGCTTGCCATAAAGCTGGACCCCCCATATCAGAAAATGGTCTTATAGAGAAGACAAGTACACTATAATTTAGTGCTAATTAAGTGCTAATTAAGTTCTCTAAAATAACGATAAAATATTGACAATTATAACATTTATTTAAATATACTACTATATATTGAACACAGTACCGTCGCGGTCGACACAAACACTTAAAAAATTTGCTGCATGAATATATTCGTTACTAAAATGATCGAAAACATATATTTCCCAAATCTGAGTTCATTGCTAACAGTAAAACAATTACGATAATTAACTTAGACCAGCCATTGGCGCTGAGCACTAAGTTCCGTCATCTGATCGTCTACGAATTAGTTGCTCGCATGATTATAGTATTAAAATAATTCTCAGACATCGTACTTTCAAAAAATACCACTATTGGAGTTTAGTGCTAGCTGCATCGCGTTGAAATTAATTAGTTTATCCGCGGCGCGCGCGCTCCATGGATAAATTAATTAATTTCAACGCTATGGAGCTAACACTAAATTCGAATCGTGGTATTTCCTTAAAGTACAATGTCTCAGGATTATTTTGGGACCATAATCACGCGAGCACCTAATTCTTGGACGATTCTGTGACGAACTATAAAGCGCGCACAAAGTTCGTTGTAGAATCGTCACAGAATTAGGTGCTCGCGTGATTATGGTCTCAAAATAATCCTGAGACATTGTATTTAAGAAAATACCACGATTCGAATTTAGTGCTAGCTGTATAGGGTTGAAATTAATTAATTAACTCATGGAGCGCGCGCGCCGCGCTCTAAAGTTCGTCACAGAATCGTCAAAAAATTAGGTGCTCGCGTGATTATGGTCTTAAAATAATCCTGAGACATTGTACTTTAAGAAAATATCACGATTCGAATTTAGTGTTAGCTCCATAGCGTTGAAATTAATTAATTTATCCATGGAGCGCGCGCGCCGCGGATAAACTAATTAATTTCAACGCGATGCAGCTAGCACTAAACTCCAATAGTGGTATTTTTTGAAAGTACGATGTCTGAGAATTATTTTAATACTATAATCATGCGAGCAACTAATTCGTAGACGATCAGATGACGGAACTTAGTGCTCAGCGCCAATGGCTGGTCTAAGTTAATTATCGTAATTGTTTTACTGTTAGCAATGAACTCAGATTTGGGAAATATATGTTTTCGATCATTTTAGTAACGAATATATTCATGCAGCAAATTTTTTAAGTGTTTGTGTCGACCGCGACGGTACTGTGTTCAATATATAGTAGTATATTTAAATAAATGTTATAATTTGTCAATATTTTATCGTTATTTTAGAGAACTTAATTAGCACTTAATTAGCACTAAATTATAGTGTACTTGTCTTCTCTATAAGACCATTTTCTGATATGGGGGGTCCAGCTTTATGGCAAGCTGGACCCCCCATTTTTTACGCGATTTCCTGCTAAACGGTTCGAGCACCAAAATTCGGACTAGGGCACTTAATTAGCACCTGAATAGCACTAAATTTTTGACCTAGTGCGAACTTGATTTGCGCTGGTGGGGGGTCCAGCTTAATAGAGGTCCAGAACTCTTTAGAAATTGCTTCAATATACTTAGAACTATACGAAAAATATTTTATATAAGCCAGAACTCTGAGATTTCCTACAGCGTCTCACCCATATACCCGTAAATGCGTCTTTCTCGGGCGATAAAAATTATTTAAAAAATGAATAAATAATGCTTTTCGCCAGAACTCTTTAGAAAACGTTAGAACACGTTCAGAACTACACGAAAATTATAATAGAACTCACAGAACTGTCGAAATACGGCCAGCGTCTCACATATTTTCGATAAATTCCTGTGACTTTCGAGCGTTATTAATTTATTTAAAAATTATACAACATTGTTAGTACCGGGAACTCTTTAGAAAATGCTTCTGTATGCTCAGAACTACTCGAAAAATATTTAATATAAACCGGAACTTCGAGATTTCGCACAACGTCTCATCGTTTTCCGTCATGATTACTTTTCGGTTAATATTAATTTTTTAAAATATAACACAAAGATTCTAAAGCTCGGAACTCTTTAGAAAATGCTTCAATATGCTCAGAACTACTCAAAAAATATTTTACATAAACCGGAACTCCGAGATTTCAACTGGCGTCTCAACTCGGTATACTCGTTACATTGTAGTTTTTTTTAATACCTTATAATTAATTTTTTTGCTTTTATATGGCAGAACTCTTTATAGAACTGTTATAGAACTATAGATCTCGCAAAATCTGAAGAGATACAGTGGTGGAACTTGTGTAGGACAAAGTGAGACGCTGCGTGAACCTAGCGTCTCAGTTTGTACTGACGCGTTTTTTGGCTTTAATGGCCAGAACTATTTGTTTAAAGTATCAGGAACTCTAGAACTATTGAAAAGGAAGTCAGAACTCTCAATAATTTGTGAGTTTCCGCAAAATGAGACGCTAGCTTCACACACACTGTTAATTATAAATTGTGTAAAGTGATCTTAAAATTATCATAATATTCTCTATATATTACTTTTGCTTTTCTATTCTCTATCCTTTATATTCTTTTCTATTTTATTTATTCTTTTATATCTATCTTGTGTCTATCCTTTTAACTATCCTTTATTCTATCTATTCTATCTATTTCTACCTATCTTCTATCCTATTTACATTAAATATTCATTCATTCATTCATTCATTCATTCATTGGAAATGTAGAAGTTATTTTCTTTAATATTATATTAAAGAAAATAATCTTTTACATTTCCTACTGACGGAAAAGACCACCACCTTCTCGCGGTTTCCGTTGAGCAACAATGTGTACGTCGTCTATTAAAAAAAAATTTACTTAACAGAAATATTTGTTCCTTGCTTAATTATTTTTACTCGACATTTTTCTTGATTTTACCAAAAATCGGAAATTTTGTTATTTTATTCATTAATTCCAAATGAAAAGACGAACCATATTCAAATATGAAATCTTAAATAAGTACATTGTATGGAAATATCATGCGTTGGCTCAAATAAACCTTCAGCTTTATTTAAAAAATTATTTATTTTGTTGTAAAAATAATTTCTCTCTTTTATTTTATTACATATATTTTCTATTAGTAAAATAACAAATATATTATTAGAATAATTTATCCACTAGCATGTAATAAAACCTTAATATAAATTCTTTGTTTACATTTTCTTGTACTAATTATAAATCATCTTTTTAAATTACTAACAGATGATTTTGTAAGAAAAAGACGTACACGTTGGCCAAGAGTGGATTTCATTTTCTTTTTCTATCCTTTACTTCCTTAATTTTAAGTTAATACTTTTTATATACACAAGAAATTATAATTTAATTAATTAATAATTTTAACTTTTAAATTGTAAAATCATTAAGCGATATGATAGTGTATCGCATCTGATCGCATCTAGTGTAGAAAGAGGCACGCGACAGTCAAGCCGCTAATACACGTATTTCGTCTGATGTGAAGCTGACGACGCGCGACGCGCCGGTTCAAGAGAGAAAGAGAAAGAGCATAGCATGTTTGCTCTCTCTAGCTGGCCGAGGCTGGCCGAGCGACGAGCGCACATGTACACGGGGCGCTTGGCTTGTGTGCGTCACGTGACGTCAGCGTCATGTGACGCGTCCTATCCCCTCCACAGCCACGGCTATGTTGCAGCCGTCTCAAACCTGGGATCACTGGACAGGAGTCTCTTGGCGACAGCGGGCGTCACGTCCGCCGGTCGCATTCCGATCGTTCTATGCCTGCGATGGTTGTAATTCGACAACAGACGCGGCAGCTCGTCGACCCACGCGTACGAGCCGTTGAGCGTGAAAAGTTTCCACATGTCGTTCTTCAGCGTGCGATTGAATCTCTCCACCACCGACGCCTTCATCACCGAGTACGTCGAGTAGTGATTTATGTCGCGTTCTCTCATAATCCCTCGCGTTGGCGTTGTAGAACTCCTTTCCCTTATCCGTTTGCAGATTTCTCGGATATCGCGCGTCCTCGCGAAATATCCTCGACAGGGCCGCGGCTACCGCGCTTCCGCTTTTGCTCTTGAGCGGTAACGCCCACGCGTACTTGCTCAATACATCAATAACCGTTAGTATGTAGTAGTAACCCTTGTTGTGTCGCGCGTAGGGACGCATCTCAACTACGTCAGCCTGCCACAGATCGTCGTAACCACGCACCACGACGCGACGTCGCGGGAAGTTTCTCCGCGCCGGTGCGTGCAGCTCCTCCACGAGTCTCCGCTTCTCGGCGCTCATCGTTGCGCGCGTGTCTTCCACTCTCGACTGCGCGCAAAAAAAGACGGCTCATGCACCTCTTTATTGACGTTCCTCCCTGTTACTGCGAATGTCCTCGCTTTCGCTATCGCTATCTCTCTCGCGAGCGATTCCTTCGTCACCATCACTCTTTCAATCTCGCGGAATTTGGACAGAAAATCGTTCAGCGCGATTCTCAGTCCGCTCATGACGCCAGTTCGTCTTATTCGCGTCGTTTCTCAAAGAATTCGTCTTGCTCGTCGTTTCTTCGATGGCTTTCTGCACGCCGAGTATCTGCTCCGTGTGTGTGGACTTGGATTTTTCTAAATTCTGTATCTGTTTTTCCATCTCCTTGAATTTAGCCAGAAACTCGTTCATCACGATTCTCAGTCCGCTCATGACACCGTTCGTCTTATTCGCGTCATTTTTCAAAGAATTCGTCTCGTTCGTAGTCTCTCCGATGGCCTTCTGCGCGTCTAGTATCGCAGTTCTGAGTCCATTCACGTCGCCGTTTATCTTATTCACCTCGCTTTCCACCGTTGACAACGACTTATTTGTTTTTTCGTAAAACGACTCGATCTCCTTTCCCGATTCTCGAAGCGCGCGTTCGACGTAACTCTTGTTCGTCGCGTCGCTGTCGATCTCCGGCGCGGCTAGACGTCGTAGCTTGCGCTCCCTCGCGTCGTAGGAATCCTCGTTCAAGCAGAGCGCACTGTCTCGCACGTAGTTTCTCAGAGAGTCGATCGATGATCGCGATCTTTCCGTTGCGAATCCACCGCCGTCGCCGCGTTTCCTCAGAGACATTCCGAATTTGTTCACCGACATTGCGCCGATCTCGTCGAGAATCGCACTGCCGTCGCGACCGATGGAACGGTTCAATTTATATAATAAGACCGATCTCGCGAAGCTCCTCGATTATCGATTGAATCTCGTTACCGTGCGCGTCGTTGCCCGCTCGACGAGAGGCCTCGAGCAATGGAAGACGATCCACCAATTCATTAGAGTCGTCCCAATAAACGTAATCTATTGCATTGTTGTTTAATTTCATAATCGGCGGTAATCTGGTTACGCCAGCGCCCTTTCTATTACTGCCGATTCTCTCGCGCGATATCAACGGACCGACGATGTTCCTGTATTTACGCCCTCTGTTACCCATGATGGGGTTAAGGGCACCGTAACTGCGTCTGTAAGCGTTTGTCGCCAACAGTATACTTTTGTATTTTTGCAAGTCATCCTGGGTGTAAATTGTTTTATCGGGAAACCTCTTGAAGATTAATTCATACAAGCCGGGCGTGCCCGCGTATCTCACCCCGTCCACGATCATGGAATCGTCCGTGTTCACGTCGAACCGTTTGTCACCGAGCATCGTGCTGTCAAACCCTATGTACACACCGTAAACGTAATCCATTTCGTTTTTCGGGTCTCCGCTTAGAAGAGCACCCATGTATCTTTGTCCCAACGGGCCCAATGTACTGTGCAGTTCCTCGTGGCCCTGCGGCGTTCGTGGAATGTCCCTCACGGACGTTTCGAGGGAGGGCAACGGCGACGGGCGCGTCTCGAAAACTTCCTCCTCATCCATCCGCTCGTACGGTGATAATTTTCGCGGTTCCAGAGGCGTGGAGTGGATCGCGGGCATCTCCGACTCGGCGCTCGTTTGTGTTTTTCTCTTCTTAGGTCTCAATATCATCCGTCGCGTGAATTTTCCGTCGTCGTCGTCGTCGTCGTCGTCGTCGTCGTCACCTTCGCTATCCTCGCGTTTCCTTTTAACGATTCCTTTCGTCGTCGTCGCATTGTCGTTCTTGGATTCGCCTCTTTCGACGTGTTCGACGATTTGTTTCAACGGGTCGACGATCGGTTTGAATCGTCTCTCGAGAGCGATTTCGTTTTCCATACTGCCAGTTTTCAACGCTCTGTATTTTCTGCGTATCGACGCGCGCGTTTTAGCGATCTGTCGCGCAGTCCTCTCTCGTTCGGCGGTGTCCCTCGCGTCGCTCATCGCTCTCGGAACGTTCGACAGCTACTGATCGCTCTACAGTACGGCGAAGTCGTTGAATCCCCGTCTGTATCTGCCGTTTTGTAGCGCGCTGTCCTTGTCTATCACCACGAAACCGTACCTGCGCCGCCAACACTCGCGACACAACGCGCAGAAATCTTCGTACTGCATATCGGGGCTCACGTGATCGTCGTACACGTGTCTCAGATTAGTCCCGTCTTGCCTAAACAGAATCAGCAGATTCGCGTTGTCGCGTATCAGATGTTTAGGTATCTTAGCGTACGTTTGACAGAGATAGAAACAATCGATATTCGAATGTCGACCCATGGCGAAGTATTCCCTGATTGCGTCCTGTTTGTCGCAGGCCACATCGTCGAACACGAATATCGAATCGGGGAGCGCCTCGCTCGGCGGCACGACGTCGCGATTATTGGAGAACGCGCGATAACCAATCTCGTCCATCGATTCGAACAGTCTTTCGAGGTAACGATACTTCGGCTGATGCAGAGATTTCGAGTACACGTATACGTTCTCGAAACGCAGACCGTGCTGACTTTCCAGTAGGCTTATCAACACGTTTGTCTTACCGCAGTTGGAAGGGCCGCAGATGATGCAACGTATCGCGATCGGTAAAAGAGGACCGTGTCGACGCGTTTCTTTTGACGTTAAACCCGACGTCAGTCGCGTCTTGCAATCGAGATTCGACACTCCTATCGCCGACGGTTGTCTCACGAATCGCATTGTTACGCGCGTGCGCGCACACTAGCCCTATTTATACGTACGTTCGAGCGGTTTACGTCCCCAGTGACCGCGATGTTTCTCCTCCTGGCGGATAAGCGCGATATTCTCGATCTGTCCGCCGAGCAACTACATTTCGTGTCGAAGACACTTCTGCTTCGCGACTTTTCCGACTACGTCGATCGACTGTGGGACAAATTGCCCGTTCATCTGAGGACGGATCCCGACGTACGGGACTGTCGTCCGTGTTTGGAACATTACAATCGTCCGTGGCAGAGAACGCACATAGACGGTCCGCCATCGCTCATAAGGGATTGCGGCGCATGTCGCGCGCAGCGGCGCGAAGCGGCCTCCTCGGCAGAGCGATAAACGCGTTTTCCATCGAATTACACATTCCCGGTTATCAATTCTGTGGACCGGGTACTCGTCTCGCCAAGCGACTAGCACGCGGTGATCGAGGTATCAATCCGTTGGACGAGGCGTGTCGCGAGCACGATATCGCTTACTCGCGAAGCGGCGACCTCGTCGATCGACACGTTGCCGATCGGGCGCTAGCTGAAAAGGCGCGCGAGCGTATCACGGCAAGCGGCACAACCCTTGGCGAGAGAGCCGCCGCGACCGCTGTATGGGCTGCTATGAAAGCAAAAACGAAATTGGGCATGGGCATGAGAAAGAGGAAGAGGAGAGCGGTAACGGGAAAGAAAATTCTCCCGGTGGCGAAACGCGGAGGCATTCTACCTTTTCTACCGATATTGGGAGCGCTCGGATCCCTGATCGGTGGAGCTGCTGGCGTGGCCAAGGCAGTGAACGACAGCAAGGCCGCTCGACGTCAGCTCGAGGAACTGCAACGTCACAATCGCGCATTAGAGGGTCGCGGACTGAATCTCGCGCCGTACAAACGCGGTAGCGGCGTGACGAGCAGAAAGACGAGAACGGGTAAAAAAAAAATTACCGAAAAAGACGCTGACTACTACTACGACGACGACGATGACGCTCGATTTGTCGCCGTTGGGCGTCACGACGAATGAACAATTGAATCGGTCCGCGCGCCTTTCGCGCATACCTTTCTTTAGGGGCGTGTTCATGCGCAACGCGTTACCGACGAAGGTGCGTCGCGATGAGTGCGGAATCGTGAATCTCGACAACGCGGAAGGCTCGGGTACGCACTGGGTCGCCTATGCGAAAAGGGGAAACAACGCGATCTACTTTGACAGTTTTGGAAATCTTCGACCCCCGAGGGAACTCGAGCGATATCTCGGGAGTGACGCGAATATCGTGTACAACCGTCGTTCGTATCAGACGTTTGATCAGAGCATCTGCGGTCAATTGTGTCTGCGGTTCCTCCGAGAAATCGACTGGAAACGTCTCTGACAGAGAGAAAGGGAGAAACAATCTCGCTATGTCGCTGACTCTCTCGCTAACAGGAAGAAGCAGCGTCCTCTCGGCCAGCCATTTTCCCGCTCTGGATCTGAGCGACGGCGAATACGAAATAGGTCTCGCGAATTTTGAGACGTACAACACGATACCGAACATTGACTCCACGAACAATAGATTTTACTTTGGCATCGACGACGTGATCGCTATTCCCGAAGGATCGTACGAACTGGACGCTATAGGTAGATACCTGAGAACGGGTATCCTCCGCAAGAAACATGCGATTTCTTCGAACGGTATAAGCGAGAAGAAGAAGAAAGACGATTACATATACGTGGACGATAACAATGACGACCACGAGAAAAGCGAACGCTCCATAATTCTGCGCGCTAACGAGAACACCATGAGAAGTGAGATCAAGTGCGCCTATAGAGTTAACTTCACCAAACCGAACAACGTTGGTTCTTTGTTAGGTTGTGACCGGACGGAGGGCCGGTAATATTTTCGACTCGATTTTATGTGACTCTATCACGGTCGCCACTCGGTTTTATCTCTACCCACCGAGAAAGATATGAATATAATTATCACTGACCCTTTCGTTGACCTTGCTAATCCCCTTTTCTCTGTTTCAGGCTCTCTGGATTGACCGCTGCAGGACTGCCGCTGGACCGTCGTGGGATTGCCGCTGTGCACCGCGTGCTTCCTCGGGACCTTCGCTGGACCGCCGTTGGATCTCCGTGTCGAGATGCCGATAGGTGAGGTATGCAGGTATCTCGGGAACAGGATAGGTGAAAGAACTTTCACTCGTTTCGATATCGGGTAAAATTTAATTTATTTCCCCTTTATGTTACAGTATTGTTCACGGATTCGCTCCGCACGCGGGATATCTCGTTGTTCGCTCGACGATGGCAAGTTCGCGTTTTCACGACGAGCAAAGCTCTTACCGGGATAGATCGGACCACGGCACACGTCCGCACTTTACCATGGTCGGCGAGAGACTCCACGAGTCCGTCGTTGGTTCGTGCGTCGTTCGCACACAGCGTCACGCATTCGCCAGATGTGCTCATTGTGGCTCTATTGTATTCCCGCTGTATATAAGCTCATGTTCTGGCTTCGTTCGTCGCAAACAAGTTTTTCATACACTTTCTCGAAGCCTCTACAATATACCGGGTATACAATTCGCGTATATTTATCTACTTCTGGAATATTCCATTATACAACGGGTGACTCGCGTCGTTTCGCATATCTCGATACTTAATACATTCGTCGCGAGTGTTTGTACGTGTTTTCTTACAATATTACCATTTCCTTAATTAATAACGTCCTCGAAGTCCGCTTATCTTCGACGGCGTTATCATTAACTACCTCTCGATTACCTATCCGCATTGCCACACGCTCGTACATTTCCCTCCTACGATTTTACAAATTTAATGTTGGAAATCCATCGATTTCACATCACGGGTGTGACGGGCGTATGTCATTGCGTTTACATATCAAATTTCGCTTCGATCGGACAACGCGTTCGCCAAGTAGCCTCCTGGGCTTCGCAGTGCGATTTCGACTTCATATTCGCGCTCTCTGGGTCGCCTGGGACCCATTTCCGGTCTTACTTTTTCGATCCGATGTTACATCCGCCCCACCACAAAAACCGAACAATTCGAAAAACCCTTAACTACACGACTCCACAACAATTCCACTTACCGACAGTCGATCTTACCAACAACAATTTCACTTACCGACAGTCGATCTTACCAACAACAATTTCACTTACCGACAGTCGAACTTACCGACCGTCGACCATACACACAACAATTCATCTACCTACAGTCGAACTTAACCGCAGTCGGTCAACTTACCGACCGCCGAACTTACCATCAACTGACCCTACCAACGGCCGAACCCCATACCACTAATAACAACATTCCCACGTAGCACATAAGCACTAAGTATAAGCTCGCGCAACACACCTTAAGTTTAACTAAGAATAACTAACCACTAGCGGTAGACATACGTATAACAATTACGAAGCTTTTAAATAATCTCGACGCTTCGAGAACTTTCGAAGACACATCCTCAACCCTTCCGACCACCCGTAGCGAACCCTTCCTCGGACAACTCGTAAACATCCGGACCCTTCTCGACCCTTCCAGATCCTTCCAGAGCCTCCCGGAAAAACTTTCCCTAAACCTATGAGTCATACATCATAAAACTACCCGAAAGAGAAATCAGAAAACAGAGCCGATGACGCAACACCAACGCAAACCTTCCACTCATTTTCCTTAACCCTTCCTTTCGACCACCCCCGCTCCTGACACACAGGGATAAAAGGACGAGCTTCCCAAGGGACGCTCTCAGTTGTCTCAGTTCTTTGGACGTGTCATCACCTACGACTCAGGGTGAGCCTCAGTACTCGAAACTTCTATTTCCATACGACTCCTATATCCTCCTACATCCTCTGGTTCCAGAATAATCCTTCGATATTCAATAAGCACATTCAGTTTAAGATTACTTCGTTATAACCGTACTTCGCTATTAATATTAGTAAATTGTAACCAACATTGCCATTGTATAAGACTTTAGTAATATACTATCGTTTTACCTACATACCTCTAGTCTTTGCATTTATTCAATATCCTTGCTCTCATCCTACATCCCTGGCGAATATCACCTTGTAAAGAAACGACGCCTAAGCGTCTGTGTTACTGGTCTTCCCCTTGTTCACTTCTGCACACGAGGCAGTGCTGTACGAGCGGCACGCTTTCGGTTGTTGAAGTCTGCACACGAGGCAGTGCTGTACGAGCGGCACGCTTTCAGTTGCTAAAATCTGGAGATAGACAGTGCTGTACGAGCGGCACGTCGAATCACCACAGCAACGGGAATCAACCACGTATATATACACTATCACTAATAAATGACTAAGACGCGGAAGGGCGGATTAAAACACCGCAGTCGCAGATTAAAACGCTTCCTTTTCGAACTCCCTTACTCCCCTGTTCTGGGTACTGAACTCGACTACACCGGGGACACAGAATACGAGAATTACTTCGCCGCGAAGTCCGCGTGCAAAGCGGAACCGAAACCGAGGATTGTTAACATCGAACGTGTGCGCGCCATTTTCATAACAAGAGAATCGCGAGCGTTTATGGTGCGTCGTTTCTGCTATCGCCTCACTCCGATCAGAGAAACCGAATCACCGTCTATTCCGTCTTGGAGGTGGATCAATTCCATCAGGAAGGACGATCCCCGCCGCGCCCGGTACGCACAGAGACGCGCTGAGATTTTGCACCAGCACTACGGAGCCGCGACGCCAGAGCACTGGGGAACTGCAAGTCACCCCCTAGAGATCGATTAACCCCCACAAGGTAAGTGTTTGTTTCTTTATCGACCGCTGTTTCTTTACCGACCACTGATGGTACGTGTTTGTTTCTTTATCGACCGCTGATGGTACGTGTTTGTTTCTTTATCGACCGATGTTTCTTTACCGACCGCCGATGGTAAATATTTGTTCTTTTACCGACCGCTGATGGTACGTGTTTTACCGACCGTTGATGGTAAATATTGTTTCTTTACCGACCGCCGATGGTAAATGTTTGTTCCCTTTTTACCGACCTCCGACGGTATGACTGGCCCCTCTTGGATGTCAGTTACACAACGTCGCGTGTACTCTAGCTGGTTAGGTCGCGCCATTTGCGTCTTTACCACGTGCCGCCGCCATCGTGTTAGTCAGCGCTACTTGTGCGAAGAGTGTTTCCGCGACTTACCGACTCAGCAAAGATCCGAATACGACCTTATCTTCAGACACTATTTGCACATAGGATTTCAATATCAAGTCGAGGAGTGCGATTCATGCGACGTAGTAATCGGCGAATTACAGGGACCGCTAGGTTGTTCCACGTGTAGGTACATAATTCACGATATTACTAACGCCATCGAGAACAACGGCGAGCGACACTTTCTCGAACCTGAGCCAACCATCGTCTCTATTTCCCAAATCAACGCCCACTAAGAAAGCGTACATCTTGACCGACGCAATCGCGAATGTGTCCTAAACTCCCGGTTACCCGCCGACCGATAGGCGTAATTCCTGCTCCTACCCCACTTAAAACATGGCTCATGACCGGAATTTGCGTATACTCGTTCCTTTTCCGCAATAAGACCACCGGTGCCGTTATCTGCGAGGATTGCCGTTTTGGAGAATACCGATCGGCACGGCAGGAATTTAAGGGGGTGCTCAAGCATTTCATTCAATACGGTTCAAACACCGATTTACATAAGTGTTCCGCGTGTTTCAAAATCATTGATGACTATCGCCCCACGTACGAGTGCCGCGTGTGTTCCCCTATAGAGGAAGCTTTCGAACGTTACCTGTTGGATCATCGTGAAGAACCGCATAACTCTAATAGACGCGTGAGGATCAATATAGCAAAAACGGTTTGGTAGAAGGCCGGCCCATCGCGAATACCTTGATCGCGGGTATCCCCGGGTAGAACCCCTTGGTTCAACGACCCGACAAAGCGATCTAGTCCCCCGCGAACGATCCGAGCTCCGCGCTGCGGCCGCGATCCGCCGGGACGTAACATAAAATTTGGTGACAGCGGTGGGATACGAAAATTCGCGATGCCGATGAACTTGCGCACGGGCGCAAACGCCGGTGAGCCTCCAACCGAGAAAGAGCTCGAAACACGGAAAGCACAATTAGACCGTGAATTCGCGATACTTCATAAACAAAAAAGGGAAAAGGAGCGAGAAGACGCTAAACTCCGCGAAGAAATAAGAATCGAAATGGAAACCGTGGAAAAGAAGAAGGAGGAATTAGAGAAAAAGCAGGAAGACTTAGAAAAAATCAGGGCCGGGTTAGAACAGGAACGCGCCGAAATATTTAGACAATCCGAAAGGGCTGGAGCCGTCTCTGACCCTCCGACGGACCCTTCAACGGTCCCTGCGTCGCCTTCACAAAGACACCCGCGTTTTTTCGATGCCCAAACTTCGACCATATACCCCCATCGCGACCCGCCGACAGAGAATTATGGCCCCCAACTATCTTTTAAACAAGCAATCGAAAACGTCCCTCAATTCGACGGGCAAAACATTCCTTTGTCTCGGTTCCTGCGTGCATGCCGGCGCGCCAAAGAAGTACTTCCCCCAGCTGCGGAACGTAACCTAACCCGGGCCCTCCTGCATAAACTGCACGGTATGGCTATAGATGCAGTGGAAGACGATACGTGCGAAACAATAACCCAACTTTCGGACATACTAAACCTCGCTTTTGGGTCGCCCCAAACGACCGACCACTACCGCGGCGAATTAAGTGCTGTCTATTTAAAGCCGGGTGAACACATCGTGAGTTACATAAGTCGCGTAAAGGACATCCGTCAAGGCCTCCTCGACGCCGACCGACGCGACCACGGTTTCTCGGGCTCGGTCGCCGAGATCGACGCGCTAACGGCACATTATTTTTGCAAAGGATTACCCCCCAGCTACCGCACCCGTCTCCGCGCGGAGCACTATTCTAACCCTTTTGCCGCGTTTAATTATGCAAAAATCCTCGCCCAGGAAGAAAAACTGGACACTTCCCGATTCGAAAACCCTCGCCGGAACGATAGGGAACGTAGCCTCGAAAGAAACGTATATAGCACGGGAGGACCCCTTGCTCATTCCACTCCCACTAGATCCTCTCCCGAGCGCATGGAAACGAATAGAGAACGATACGGGCCTCATAAGGTACACTTCCCGGACCCACCCGACGACCGCTACGCATCGAATAGAGGTCGCTACGGAAACAAGAACCCGTCGCGTTACGAAAATGCAGATAGGCCGCGCTATGAAAATTCAGACAGAGCAAGATACGGAAATACCGAAAGGAGCCGCGCGGAATACTCAAATAGATCGCGTTTCGAAAGCCCTGGCAGAAACGACAAGGTATGCAGATACTGTAAAAAGGTAGGGCACGAGATCGAGGAGTGCCGAAAAAGACAGTATAACAACTCGCGTCAAGCACGGGGAAACTCCCCAATCCCCTCGAGGACCGCGGACGACCCTCGGGCGGGACCCCCCCAGGAAACCAGCCGTCCGATAAGAGCGATGTCAGAGACGCGAGACCCCCCATCAGAATCGCAATAATGAGCCCGACGGAATTCTCACACGCGCCCAGTGTGGCATTATCGATGGAAGGATTAAAGGGCGAAGTAATTTTTATGATCGATACCGGGGCCGCGCCGAATATAATAAAACTAAGTAAACTCTCGACCCTAGGGAACGTAGAGCCAAACGCGGGCATAACTATCACCGGAATTACGGACGGGAGAATCGACACGCTTGGAGCAATAGAAACCGAATACTTAGGTCACCGGGTCAAATTCCAAGTCGTGACCGACGATTTCCCGATCTCGCAGGACGGAATCCTAGGATCAGATTTCCTGCGAGACGCTTACGTGATAGATGCCACTCAGAACCTCCTGACGTGGGAGGGAACCTCATTTCCATTAATCGGCAAGAACGCCCCGTCAACAAACCCTGTATCCTCTGTATCTACTATATCCCCGGTAACTTCCATAACCGACGATGATAAGGTTACCGACGCAGCTACCGATGCGCCTCAGTCATCCGAAACTCACGACGCGCTCAGAACTTTTACCATCCCCGCGAGGACGCGAACTACGTTACCGATCCAGGTAGAAAACCCGAATATCAAAGAAGGGTACGTACCGCGGATCCACGTGCACGACGACATCTACTTAGGAGATGCAGTCGTCACCAACCGCGACGGAATCGCGTATATCGGGGTCATAAATACTGGTGAGCGAGACATCGAGATCTCGCTACCAGCTATCGAACTCGAGGAGATAGAAAACTACTCTACCTCCTGCCCTCCTACATCCCTTCCAATTCCTAAGCAGGGTCGTAGAAGCACCCTCCCTCAAAACTCAAGCACCTCTGGCCGTTCTGCCTTAGGGCCGAGAATGACCAGAAGTGACAAAAAGGCACGCCGAGTAATGGCGGCCTTCCTAAACAAGTCTCGAGCCGACCAAATAAAAGAGTTACTTCGGCTGGGACATTTGAACGACGAGGAGAAAAAGCATGTGCATGATCTCATAGAGGCGTATAGTGATTTATTCCGATTACCTGACGATAAGCTACATCACACCGACGTGATCACCCACAAAATCGCCACCACCGACGAAATACCGATTAGTACTAAACAATATCGCTTTCCGCCGATGCACAAGGAGGAAATCGATAAACAAGTGAAAGAACTATTAGACAATGACGTCATACAAACGTCGACATCTCCCTACAACTCCCCCTTGTGGATCGTGCCCAAAAAGGCCGACTCGAAAGGAAATAAACGGTGGCGCATGGTGATCGATTATAGAGGCCTTAACGAAAAAACCATCGGAGACGCGCACCCGCTTCCTAATATCACGGAAATCCTAGATCAATTGGGTAGCGCGAAATATTTTAGCGTTTTCGACCTTGCCTCGGGGTTCCATCAGATACGCATGGATCCGGCCGACGCTCATAAAACAGCATTTTCGACGCCATACGGGCATTACGAGTTTAAACGTATGCCTTTCGGTCTTAAGAACGCACCAGCGACGTTCCAGCGGCTTATGAACCAGGTGCTGACGGGACTCCAGGGCGTCGAATTACTGGTATATTTAGACGATATAATTATATATTCGAGCTCGTTGCGTGAGCATTTGATTAAATTCCATAAACTAGCGGAACGGCTTAGAAGCGCCGGATTGAGACTCCAGCCTGACAAGTGCGAGTTTTTATGTAAAGAGGTTACGTACCTCGGTCACGTAATCTCAGAAGCTGGTGTCAAACCCGACCCTAAGAAAATCGAAGCCGTCGAGCACTTTCCGCGACCACGACACGCGAAGAACATAAAACAATTCCTAGGACTAGCGGGTTATTACCGTCGGTTCATCCCTAGCTTCTCGAGGATCGCGAAACCTCTCACCGATCTCCTAAAGAAGGACGCCGCGTTCACCTGGCAACAGGATCAGGAAACGGCGTTCTCCCACCTTAAGAAATTACTCTGTTCCGAACCAATCCTCCGCTATCCCGATTTTACCCAGCCTTTTGTCGTCACCACCGACGCTTCAGGCACCGCGATCGGAGGCGTCCTAAGCCAAGGCCCTGTCGGCAAAGACTTACCGATCGCGTACACCTCCCGTTTACTTAATACCGCCGAACGGAACTATTCTACCATTGAAAAAGAACTACTCGCGATAGTATACTGTGTCAATCACTTTAGGCCGTACCTATTCGGTCGCAGATTTCAGCTAATCACGGACCACAAACCTCTCGTTTGGCTGAACTCAGTGAAAGATCCTTCGTCGCGACTAGTCCGCTGGCGGTTGAAATTATTAGAGTACGAGTATGAGATTGCTTACAAGGCGGGAAAAATTAACGCAAATGCAGACGCCCTTTCCCGCAATCCGATTCCTCAACGAATCCTTCCCCTCACCCAAGCAAAATCTTCCGACTCTGACGAATCCCTATTCTCCGCCGAACCACGAGCAAAAAGAAGGCGCCCCATCTCCCCCAGGGCGAGCCCGACCAGGAGTGAAGCAGACCCTCCTGCCGAAGAGGAGATCGCGGAGGAGAATCAACCTAGCGACGACAACGACCAAAACGAAAACGAGCCGTTGGAAGACTCCGATCCTGGAATAGTGTTGGAGGACGACGAAACAGAGGATACTGACAGTACGTCCTCGGAAATCGTCGACAATCCGAACGAACCTTTCAATTTGCATCGCACCAATGCCCGGATTATAGAAGTCAAGGACAACTTCCTGGCACGAAAAGACCCCCTGGTCATATTCGTGTCACAGCAGGGCGAGCCATGTGACTGTGGAAGCCGAATGCTCGCGGAACACGGAAGCCTACCAATGGACATCGACCCTACGCTCGGGCGAGCGCGTGTACTAACTCAGGGAAAAGGCATGATAATAGCTCTCCCTATCAAAACCTGTACCTCGGAATACACCCAAAGGAAGTGGGTAAAAGAGGCCATCGCCTCGCTCCTAGACGTATGCACCGAGCTGGACTTACCCACGGTCGCTATGTGTCAGGGAAGTGTTGATGGGATACCGCCTCGCGCGGTCCGCAAATTATTGGAAGACGCGTTCCGAGGAAACCAGACCCGCATCCTAATCTGCAACAACCGAGTGTCCATACCAACGGACGCAGAAAAGGCCGGAATTCTGCAAGAGTTCCACGCCTCTGCCATTGGAGGACACAAGGGAGTCACCAAGACATATCGGCGACTCAAGGAACGTTACCAATGGACCGGAATGAAGTCTGATGTCCAACGGTTTATCCAAAACTGCAGGGGTTGTCAACTAAAAAAGCTCACCCGTGTCAAGACACGGCAACCGATGGTCCTTACCGATACCCCAGGAGCAGCGTTCGACAAGGTCTCCATGGACATCATGGGACCTCTGCCCACCACAAGGACGGGATACTCATATATCCTTACTATCCAAGATCTCCTCACTAAATATTCCCTGGCCATCCCTTTAAAAAACGCAGCCGCAATAGACGTGGCCGACGCATTTGCGAAGGACTTCATTTGCATTTACGGTGCCCCAAGAGCCTGGCTCACTGATCAGGGCACCCATTTTCTAAACGCACTAATGCGCAACATAGCAAAAAAATTTCGCATCACCCGTTATCAAACCACAGCGTACAGGCCGCAATCGAACGGATCAATCGAAAGATCGCACCACGTACTGTGGGAATACTTAAAACAATTTTGCGAGAGAAATGATTGGGACGAGTACCTGAAGTTCGCGACCTTCTCATATAATACCAGCGTCCACGAGGGCACGCAATATACGCCGCATGAATTAATTTTCGGCAAAACTGCGCGCACCCCCTCGAGCGATCCTCCGATAGAGAATGAACCAAATGAAACTTACTATGCTTACCTCGAGAATCTGTTCGAAAAACTTCGCGATACACAGGATAACGCGCGCGAAAACCTGAAGCGTGCCAAGGAAAGATCTAAAGCGTACTACGATAAGAGAATGAACGCATATACGTTTAAGGCGAGAGACCGCGCGTACCTCTTGAAAGAACCCAATAAAGGGAAACTAGATGACCAATATACAGGTCCGTATGAAATAACCGAAGTACTAGGAAATAATAACGTGAAACTTCAAATAGGGAATAGAACTAGGATAGTGCATGTAGATAAGCTAAAACCGGTTAGACGATAAGACCCCCCTCCACATTGTATCCCCTCCAAGTAGTCTTAAGCATAGCTATAAGAGCAACGGAGCGTCTCCAAGGATCAGTACGAGCCGAGCTGCACACCCGGCGAAACCATGTGGCGTACGACAGCGATCACCCTTCTGGCCGCCATATGCGCACCAGCATATGCCCTGCTGGGATTTGACTGCAGAGGCGAGGGACTGAACGTGACGACGTTGTCTTTAACGGACATCGGCGATTGCGAACTGGAAGATTTGGAACCAGTTACTGAAGAGACATACATCCAGCTTTTGCAACTAAGCGAATTCGACCACACCACCGCGGTCCAATGCAGAATCGAAATAGACCGCGATATAAAATATTGTGGGTGGTCCTCCTACAATTCAGCCGTGCAAGGCGGAAAGTACGAGTACATACGAGAAATTTCAGGGGATGCTTGCCGGAAGATGCAAGATACCGGAGCTCTATTCCTGGGAGGAGCCAGCGGAATGATAACCGGGATCAAGGTGAATGCCACTACCACCCGCGCCATTACGCTGGCCGGATCCCTGACTATGAACGGCAGATGTGAGGGAACGCAATACAGCGACCCCCTAGGTACCTGGGACAACGTATTCGTTCAGGCAACGGTGAGAATAACAACGCGGCGGATGGAACTGGCCGTGAAACACTCCACAAACGAAGTAGTACTACCATCCGGCACCCGCTGTCCAGCCATGGAGGGCGAGTGTTACGACGCTGATGGAACAATGACATATTGGAAGACGCTGCCGACCGATACCTGCCAATTCAACAAATATGATGTACTGTACGAGGGAAACGCCCACCGAGTCTCACCTAAACCCACCCAGAAGGAGACCCCGGTCATCTATACTCTGACAACGAGGGACATTACCTTCGCACTGGCCAAGACTACGGAAACGAACCTCTGCGGGTACAAGATAATACAAACAGAGCACCCGAAATTGTTCATCCTCGAAACAAGGCCGGGGCGAACTTTCAAAATCCAGACGGGAATATCGATTGATAACCTGGACATCTTCACGTATGTGAACAGCAAGTTCATATACGTCGAGAAACATATGAGGACGCAACTGACGCAACTATACCGGGACATAATGAGCCAAAAATGCGCTCTCGAGAAGCAGGTGTTAGAGAACGCTTTGTCTCTTGCCAGCATCGCCCCCGATGAAATGGCGTATCGAATCATGAAGGCGCCGGGCTACACCGCCATCACAGCAGGTGAGGTCATATACATAGTTAAATGCGTACCAGTTGCGTGCAAAATAAGGCAAACGGAGAGCTGCTATAGCGAGTTACCCGTTTCGCATAACAACGCATCCTATTTCCTGCTCCCGAAGTCCCGAGTGCTGATCAAGGGTGGCACAATCCGAGACTGTAATGAGCTCCTACCTTCAATGTATAAGGTAGACGAAGCATGGTTCAAACTAATGCCACGCCCAGTAGAAGCGTTGGCCCCACCTACGATCCAGCCACTAACGAAACCACGATGGAAATACGTAAATCCATCCAACCTCGCCACGAGTGGAATATATTCTACACAAGACCTTGACCGCCTCCGTGATCACATCATGTTCCCTATAGAAAAACCACCGATGCTAAACACATTGGTGCAGGGAGCAATGGGTCGCGACATACCACGCGGCACTGTCTCACTATATAACCTGCTGGACGAGGAGTCGCTGGAGAAGATTGCAGAAAGCACCGGCCAACGCCTGTGGAAAGGATTTATCACATTTGGATCGGCAAGCGCTGGAGTATTAGCCATCATCCTCCTGTTCCGCCTGGCCAAGTTGATAATCGATTCAGTCATCAGAGGCTACGCGCTTCATTCCGTCTACGGTTGGAGCATTCACCTGCTGGGAGCAATATGGAGCTCTATCACTCACTTGCTCCTACATCTCAGCAACAGAAAGCCCGCCCCCACGGAAAACACCGACCCGGAGGCACCACCTCTCGAGCTAACCACACTCGTCCCTGCCAAGGAGGAGCCCAATGCAAGTAGCGACAACACCAAGGAAATGGACTACGGCGAGCTCAGAAGATATCTGCGCGACAATTAGTAGTTAACTAAAGATAAGGTTAGTCGATAACTATATTTTGTAATCCCCTTGCTCTAATAAAGGAATCTTAGAAATAAGCCTAGTAAAATGTTGGAACAGCGTCCAACATTTTAAAATAAGGGGGGAGGTGTTACATCCGCCCCACCACAAAAACCGAACAATTCGAAAAACCCTTAACTACACGACTCCACAACAATTTCACTTACCGACAGTCGATCTTACCAACAACAATTTCACTTACCGACAGTCGAACTTACCAACAACAATTTCACTTACCGACAGTCGAACTTACCGACCGTCGACCATACCCACAACAATTCATCTACCTACAGTCGAACTTAACCGCAGTCGGTCAACTTACCGACCGCCGAACTTACCATCAACTGACCCTACCAACGGCCGAACCCCATACCACTAATAACAACATTCCCACGTAGCACATAAGCACTAAGTATAAGCTCGCGCAACACACCTTAAGTTTAACTAAGAATAACTAACCACTAGCGGTAGACATACGTATAACAATTACGAAGCTTTTAAATAATCTCGACGCTTCGAGAACTTTCGAAGACACATCCTCAACCCTTCCGACCACCCGTAGCGAACCCTTCCTCGGACAACTCGTAAACATCCGGACCCTTCTCGACCCTTCCAGATCCTTCCAGAGCCTCCCGGAAAAACTTTCCCTAAACCTATGAGTCATACATCATAAAACTACCCGAAAGAGAAATCAGAAAACAAAGCCGATGACGCAACACCAACGCAAACCTTCCACTCATTTTCCTTAACCCTTCCTTTCGACCACCCCCGCTCCTGACACACAGGGATAAAAGGACGAGCTTCCCAAGGGACGCTCTCAGTTGTCTCAGTTCTTTGGACGTGTCATCACCTACGACTCAGGGTGAGCCTCAGTACTCGAAACTTCTATTTCCATACGACTCCTATATCCTCCTACATCCTCTGGTTCCAGAATAATCCTTCGATATTCAATAAGCACATTCAGTTTAAGATTACTTCGTTATAACCGTACTTCGCTATTAATATTAGTAAATTGTAACCAACATTGCCATTGTATAAGACTTTAGTAATATACTATCGTTTTACCTACATACCTCTAGTCTTTGCATTTATTCAATATCCTTGCTCTCATCCTACATCCCTGGCGAATATCACCTTGTAAAGAAACGACGCCTAAGCGTCTGTGTTACTGGTCTTCCCCTTGTTCACTTCTGCACACGAGGCAGTGCTGTACGAGCGGCACGCTTTCGGTTGTTGAAGTCTGCACACGAGGCAGTGCTGTACGAGCGGCACGCTTTCAGTTGCTAAAATCTGGAGATAGACAGTGCTGTACGAGCGGCACGTCGAATCACCACAGCAACGGGAATCAACCACGTATATATACACTATCACTAATAAATGACTAAGACGCGGAAGGGCGGATTAAAACACCGCACTCGCAGATTAAAACGCTTCCTTTTCGAACTCCCTTACTCCCCTGTTCTGGGTACTGAACTCGACTACACCGGGGACACAGAATACGAGAATTACTTCGCCGCGAAGTCCGCGTGCAAAGCGGAACCGAAACCGAGGATTGTTAACATCGAACGTGTGCGCGCCATTTTCATAACAAGAGAATCGCGAGCGTTTATGGTGCGTCGTTTCTGCTATCGCCTCACTCCGATCAGAGAAACCGAATCACCGTCTATTCCGTCTTGGAGGTGGATCAATTCCATCAGGAAGGACGATCCCCGCCGCGCCCGGTACGCACAGAGACGCGCTGAGATTTTGCACCAGCACTACGGAGCCGCGACGCCAGAGCACTGGGGAACTGCAAGTCACCCCCTAGAGATCGATTAACCCCCACAAGGTAAGTGTTTGTTTCTTTATCGACCGCTGATGGTACGTGTTTGTTTATCGACCGATGTTTCTTTACCGACCGCCGATGGTAAATATTTGTTCTTTTACCGACCGCTGATGGTACGTGTTTTACCGACCGTTGATGGTAAATATTGTTTCTTTACCGACCGCCGATGGTAAATGTTTGTTCCCTTTTTACCGACCTCCGACGGTATGACTGGCCCCTCTTGGATGTCAGTTACACAACGTCGCGTGTACTCTAGCTGGCTAGGTCGCGCCATTTGCGTCTTTACCACGTGCCGCCGCCATCGTGTTAGTCAGCGCTACTTGTGCGAAGAGTGTTTCCGCGACTTACCGACTCAGCAAAGATCCGAATACGACCTTATCTTCAGACACTATTTGCACATAGGATTTCAATATCAAGTCGAGGAGTGCGATTCATGCGACGTAGTAATCGGCGAATTACAGGGACCGCTAGGTTGTTCCACGTGTAGGTACATAATTCACGATATTACTAACGCCATCGAGAACAACGGCGAGCGACACTTTCTCGAACCTGAGCCAACCATCGTCTCTATTTCCCAAATCAACGCCCACTAAGAAAGCGTACATCTTGACCGACGCAATCGCGAATGTGTCCTAACCTCCCGGTTACCCGCCGACCGATAGGCGTAATTCCTGCCTCCTACCCCACTTAAAACATGGCTCATGACCGGAATTTGCGTATACTCGTTCCTTTTCCGCAATAAGACCACCGGTGCCGTTATCTGCGAGGATTGCCGTTTTGGAGAATACCGATCGGCACGGCAGGAATTTAAGGGGGTGCTCAAGCATTTCATTCAATACGGTTCAAACACCGATTTACATAAGTGTTCCGCGTGTTTCAAAATCATTGATGACTATCGCCCCACGTACGAGTGCCGCGTGTGTTCCCCTATAGAGGAAGCTTTCGAACGTTACCTGTTGGATCATCGTGAAGAACCGCATAACTCTAATAGACGCGTGAGGATCAATATAGCGAAAACGGTTTGGTAGAAGGCCGGCCCATCGCGAATACCTTGATCGCGGGTATCCCCGGGTAGAACCCCTTGGTTCAACGACCCGACAAAGCGATCTAGTCCCCCGCGAACGATCCGAGCTCCGCGCTGCGGCCGCGATCCGCCGGGACGTAACACCGACTTCCGGTTTGCTACTTCCCGGGGCGTTGGTCGGACATCGACGCCAACCCTATGGGGCTGTTATTTGGGACCTAGTACATCCGTTCGTAACGCTTGTCCCTGGAGAAGCGTCCCGGATCGCTACTTCCTGGGGCACTTGTCCGATTTCGACGGGATTGAACTTACGTGTTCCCCCCGTGTTCCTGAACATGCCTATGCTGTTCGCGTTCGCGTATCTGTCCCCGTTCGCTAGTTTCCGGGGCGTTGATGCCACGCGGATGCCGCTCGACTATGTTGTGGTTCGCGCTCCCCTGAGGTCATCGGTAACCTCCGTTTCGTTCGCGGACGCTCCGTTTGCCCGTTTCCGGGGCAGTCGACCTACGTTGACGGGAAAGTGTGCGCTGTGTTCCTCGCGATCCCTAGAAGTCGTCGGTGACGTTTATTCCTGTAGAAGATGCCTGGTTCGCTAAGTAGCGAACCTGGTGCGCTATCGACATGGGGCTTGTTCCGCCGTGTGTCCCAGGTGTCACTGGTGTCGCTCGCGATGAGACATCTTTCAACTCGCTATATCTCCGAAACTACGCGTTATTTTGCACCGCGAGTCACGGAATCGTGTTCTACGCTTCGCGCTTGTTCTCCACGCGAAAGTGGTTTTCCACTTTTGGGAATCTACTCTATTCGTTACTCTGAGTGTCCACTTAACCTCGAAGTCGCGTAACTTTATCCAATTACGCGTTTACTTAACCTAAACGTATGTTTACGCAGGGTATTAAACATGGGAGTAATGTTTAATGGAAAATAAACTTTTATTTATTGATCTCGCGTCCTTACAATATAAACTTAACCTAACTTTTGGACGGCAGTAGACTAGTGTGCTTTGTATTTCGTTTTCTTACCTAGTCAGTCTTATAGTTTGCAATCAGTCGCGAAACTTAACCTAAGTTGCTGATGCTGGCAGCCGTTCCCTCTTACTCATCTTCGTCCTCCTGGCTGACGTCATTTGCCGCGGGTGCGCCCTGCTGGTTGACTTCCGCCGCCATGATGCGCATTCTGACGCGCGTTGTTTCTACGCTCATCATAAGCGCGTGCCTCTTCAGCACCACCCTGGGCGTACCTTCCTCCATGATGGCATGACTGGAGAACATCGCCACCGGGACTGGCAATGGCGGCGACATGCCGGCGGCGGCTGGGCTCGTTTCAGCTGTCGGCTGCATACTCCCCGTTCCGCCATCGATGGTGAGCATCTTCATCGCTGGCGGTCTCGTTCTTGGCGACGCCATTGGTGACCTCGTCGCCGATCGGCGCGCGGCCTTCTTCCTCTCGCGCTCCTCCATTTCCTTTCCTAGGATCGCGCGGTTAGTTTGCCTCGCCACTGTGGCTGCCTTCCGCTCCTTGGGTACCGTGATGGTTTGCCCCTTTGATGGCGCCTTCATCTTGGACGGATTTTTGTTTTTGTCGTCCCGTCTGACCACGTTGAGCACCTCTACTTCATCCTCCTCCTGTTGCTCTTCGCGGCTGGGTCCGCCATCTTTATTCCGCTTGTCGGCTGCTCCATCTTGCTCGTGTCCTTTCTCGGACCCCTCCAACATGGCGAATATGTCGGGCTCGACGACCATTTGCTCGACATTTGATGCTTCGGCTTGCCCCTCTTTTTCTGCTACGCAGTCCGTGGCCGGTAGATCGGGGACTAGTATCACCGTTTCCCTATCGACTTGCCTCTCTTGGTCGTCTATCACTTTTGTGGACACGGAGATTCCTCCCTCGTCCGCCTCTATCGTGGCGCGGAAGGGCACAAGATTTCTCCCTGCGTGGCCTTTCGGTCTGCTTACGGTAATGGCCGCGTTGATCTTAGCGACCTCTGTCTCGCCGTCCTTGCCGAACACTTGGACATCCCTTAACCACGTGGCCTGTTGTCCCGGGCGATCTTCACACCTTGTTATAACCTCCATCGCCCTCTGATTGGCCGCTCGCTCCTCCGCCAATTCCTCCTGCGTTGGCGTAGGTGGCAGCGCCTCCACGTATTTTCTGAGCAGCGCCACGTTCGCCAGAGTTCGCGTCCGCTCCTCCTCCCATTGGGCATGCCGCTCTACCTTCTCTGTCAGCTCCACCAACTCTGCTCGCGGGTCGCGCGGCGCCTCCGCTTGATTGGTCTCGCGCTCGGACATGTTTCCTATTAAATTGTCCGGCCTTTTACCCTCTGGTTCCGTTTGCGTATTATTTCTTTGCGTACTTACGGATTTACTGCGTAATCTCGCTGTGCCGATTGTCACGAGCTTCGCGCGTTGATTTCCGTTATCGCAATGATCACCGGGCAACAGGTGGTTGACCGCAATCTGATTTTTGCGAACGCTACCTAAAGGCGAGTTTTCGTTTATCGAAAACTCCCTAGATCGCGAAAAATAGCGGAATTCGTGCTTTTCGCTGGTGATCGTGATTTCTTCCACTCTGTCTGCAACTAATTCGTCGCCATTTTGTATTCTCTGCTCGGAATTCTCATCTAGCACCATTTTGCTTAAGTTTCGCGCAGTTTCCATCGATTTTTCCGCACATTTCCCACTTTCCGTTGGATCCGTTGTAATTGCGCCTTGTTGTCGCATTATTTCCGGACTCCCCGTCATTCCTTCTTCCTCCAGAGAGATGTCGGTGATGTCTGGTTCCAGAATTTGCTCCGCCAATCCACGTTTAGGCGTGCTCGTGATCGGAAACTCGTCCAATCTCCTTTTACGGCTGTTTTCATGAGAGTTCCGCACGTTTTCCTTACTCGTGCTGCCGCTCCCCGTTATTTCGGGTATCGGGTTGTCTTCCGGTGTCGTTGCTTCGCCATTCGCTCTCTCATCGTCCGTTTCGTCCAAGTAAATCACCATTGGACAAATCGTTTTGGTATTTGGACAAATAGTCTGGATGTCGTCAAATGGCTTTCTCGCATCAGACTTTTCTTCTCGTTGACCTTTCCTGAGAAGATTTTCTTTCATCAACTTTTCGTTTTGGTGGGAAATTTTCTCCGGCTCCATTTTCGATGTCCGTTGTGACTCCGGTGGTCCTCTTCTTTTCTTGAGGTGGGTTAAGGAGACTTCTTTCGACGAATCGAAAGGCTCCCCAACTTCTTCTCTGGAATCCTCCTCGAAGTCGTCGCTGGTTAGTAATTTTCTCTTGGATCGGAGCTTCCGCGATGCTGCAGATCGTCTTCGGTCCAATTCCTCGTAGTCTATGGTCATGTCGTCGTGGCATGAATCCATCAGTAGTGAGTTTAGCATGATGGCGCCACTTTCGTCTTCGACGTCCTCCGATTGGTCGCTGTTGGCGTCATCATCGTCCGTTGAGTCTTCTATTCGCCTTGTACGACGTCGCTGATTGGATGCTCCAATCACTTCGTCGTCCGTCGAATCCACCAAGTCTACGGTGTCGCCATCTTCTTCGTCGGATGACGTGATCCTCCTTCTCGCACTTCGTCTCGAGTGCGTTCTCGCGTTTATGCTTTCATTTGCAGATTCGCCATCTGCCATTTCTTCGTCTTCATTGACGATCGTCTCGTCGATCTCCTCTGGCTCCCCGTCATTCTCCGGATTGCCTGGATCATCCTCTTCTCCATCCTCTCGTAGTCTGGCGATTCTGTTTGGCTTTATCTGCCTCGCGTTGAAGACACCTATCGTCTGTCCGTCTAAATCTTCCATTAGATACGCGTTCGGTCGTACGATTCGCTGTACCCTGTATGGTCCTTCAAATACTAGATGTATTTTGCGAGTGAGCCTCCTGCTCGCGTCTGACCGTCGGTGAAGCTTTATCCACACCTCCTGTCCTTCTTGGTATCCGGCCGTACCGTGTTTGTCGGCCTGTCGCTTACGTTTTCTCGCCGCCTCGGCGAGCCTATCGCGTGCTGTTTCCACCATCTCCTCCCACGTTCGCTCGTTTTCGTCGAGAGGAATTAGCAGTGGGTCTATTGGCAAATGTACTGTTTCGCCATTGTTCAATTCACACGGTGTGAACCCGTGTGACGAATGAGTCGTATTGTTTATTACCTCCTCCGCCCGATCGACTATGTTATGCCAGGCATGTTGCCTCTGGCTCGCATACGCGCGAATAATACGCCCTAGCTCTCGCATCACGCGCTCCACAGGGTTAGACTGTGGGTTATACGGCGATGTCCTACGCACCTGGAAGCCTTTATCGCGCGCAAAATTACGCCATCGGTCGGTGAGGAATTGACCTCCATTATCGGTTAAAATAGTTTCCGGAATACCTATCTCCGCGAAAAACTTATTCTCTAGATTCTCGATAATTGTGTCTAACTTTTGATCTTTCATCGGAAACAATTTTACATATTTTGAAAACTGATCCATCAATACTAATATATATTTGTATCCCTGATGTGTCGCTGGTAATGGACCAAAAATGTCCAATGACAGGGTATCTCCCGGCGCTTCGGGTAATTCGTAATACTCGTTACCTACGGTTGCTCGCGTATAATATTTCGTCGCTTGGCATACTTCGCATGATGCCACTACGTCCCTAGCTACTCGCGCTAAGTTCGGCCCATGGAAATATCTCTTAACGAAGTCGTGCACTTTATCCGTGCCGAAGTGTATCAATAATTTATGCGCCTCTTTGGTCATTCGCCATACTATCTTACGCGGTAATGCGACTCTGTCGCCATCTGGGTATTTTACTCGTAAAATGCCATCTCGATCGTATACATTATCCGGATCTTGTCGTGCCGCTTCCTGCAACGTCTCTTCTTCCGCCTGTGCATTTTTAACCATCTCGACCCATTTTGTAGTATCGAGTCCTTCTCGCACGTCGCGTATCATGGCAATACGTTTCTCTTCCTGTTTACCGTCTCCACCTGCTCCTTTTCTCGATAGAGCATCGGCAATCATATTGTCCTTGCCTGGTAAATGTGTTATTTCCAGATCAAACTCTTGCATGAATGCAAACCACCTTGCGATTCTCGCGTTATTGTGCACGCAAGTGCTTAAGAACTTTAACGCTTGATGATCGGTGTGTACCTTAACGTGTCTTCCTAACAACAATGTGTGCCATTTGCGCAGCGCCCAAACGAGTGCTAAACATTCCAATTCCGTTATGGTGTAATTACACTCTGCTCCTTTCAGACTTCTGCTGGCATATCCTACTGTTTGTTTTTCTTCTGATCCCTTCTGGTACTGGTATAGTCTAGCGCCTAAACCGGATCTCGCTGCGTCCACGTAGATTCCGAATCTAGCGTCTTGCCTGATTAAATACAATTCCGGTGCTTCTCTAAAAGCTTGTTTTATGTCGTTAAAGGCACTTTGACGTTCACTTGTCCACGCAAACTTTTGCCCTTTCTTCAACAATTCTTCTAGGGGTTTAGTCATTCTCGCTAAGTTTTTTATAAACCTACGATCCCAGTTAATGAGACCTAAGAACGATTGTACTTGTTTCTTGTTCATTGGACGCTCGAAATTTGCAATAGCTACTCGCGTCTCTTCGTTAATTTCGGCCCTTATTTCGTTAAATGTGTGTCCGAGAAATTTAATTTCTTCTCGGAGAAATTCGCATTTGTCTCTGTTCAATTTGAATCCTGCCTGTTCTAATTTCGTCAGCACCCATTCTATGTGAAACAGGTGCTCCTCTAGCGTGTCTGACGCTATGAGTACGTCATCTAAATAGGTTATTAAGAACTCTTGATCACCGAGTGTGTCGCTCATCGCCCTGGTGAATGATGCTCCTGAAGTTTTTAAACCAAAAGGCATTCGATCAAAGACATATGTCTGTCCATCAAATAGGAATCCTGTATATTGTTTCGAATCCTCATCCAATGGAATCTGCCAGAATGCTTGACTAATATCGAGTGTCGTAAAGTACTTCTTTTTTCCTATGCGCCTGAACACTTCTTCGATCGTCGGAGGCTGTGCATGGTCGTTCGACATGTGTTTGATAATCTCTCGAGCATCGAGACACAATCGAATGTCACCATTTTTTTTAATCACAACGACTAACGGATTTACGTATTGTGTGGCCTGCTTGCGAATAATTCCTTTACGCTCTAAGTCCTTGATGTACGCTCTGACTCTTTCCATATGTACCTCTGGTATTGGGTATGTCTTCTTCTTATATGGCCGCGTAATGTTCATTTCTATACGGTGTTGGTAGTGATTCACCTTTCCTATTTCACCGTTGAACAATTCAGCATGTTTGTCTAATATTTCCTGCAATTGTTGTTCCGCCTCGTCGCGCTTTATTACGCTAACGCGCATCGCGGGATTCATGGATTTTCGAAATTTCACGTCTATCATCTCGTCACAAGCTAGCATCATCTTGTACTTGACGAGGAAATCTATACCGAGAACAACCTCGTACGCCAAGTTTTCCACTATGAAAAACTCGTGTGTATATCGCTCGTTTTTGTATTGGAAAATAATCCTAGCTTTACTCGATATTACCGCTCCTCGCTCTGAGAAAGCTCCTCGCAGAGTAAATTTTTTTATTGGGACTATCTCCATTTGTTCTTCCGCGTCGCGTAACTGTTCAAAAAACGCACGCGTCATCGCAGTTACCTGCGCTCCGGTATCTATTAAGGCCTTCGTGGAACAATTTCCAAACTTCATTTCAATCATGGGTACATCCGCCTGGGATATCTTCTTGTCTTGTGACTCTTTGATGTCTTTGTCGAGATCCTCTATTATTTCCTTGGTTCGGATGATATTGATTGGATCGTCGTCATCTGACGCGTTCTCTTCCTTGACTTGTTTGGTCATCGCGCAACAATTCTTCTCCGTCTCCTGTGACGTGGTACTTGTCGCGTCTTCATTGTCTTCCTCTTCTTCCTGTTGGTCCTTCGCCGTGATCGCAGCTACCTTACGTCCACGATCATTCTGTCGGTCGTGACCTTTCGAATAAGTATTTTTGGAAGAACTTTGGCTTCTGTTTCTCTCTTCGCGCTCACGCGTGTATCTTGTGACTTTCGGTTTACCCTCGTTGTCATCGCTGTCCGGAAGCTCTACTATATCGACACCGTTTTTGCGCTTCGTTTCGGGTGATTCCGTTTTCCTCCATCCTTGCGATTTTTTGTACGACGATTTACTGTTCGTCGCGTCGCGTCTGTAGGAATTGTTATACCGTTTATCACTACTCCGTTCGTTTGCGTTTCCACGGTTCGTTGTTCTATCTCCTCCGGCATCTCTACGACTAGTGGGTTTTTCGCTGCTTCGTCTTGCTTCGTTTCGCAATCGACGCGTTTCGCGCTCGTTTTCTAGAGTATCCAACATGGCTATCATCTCGTTAACGTTCTTGACCACGGATGGTCGTAACTCTCGCGCAATATCATTGTCGAAATGTTCGCGTAAAGTCTGTACTATTTCTTCATCGGTCATCGGCGGCATTAAGGTTTTCGCTTGTCTCGCCATTCCGAGTGCATACTCCGTCATTGACATTTCGCTTGCCTTGTACTTACCGAAATATACCGATTGTCGAAATCTCATCTGGGCTTGCGTTCCCCAGAAATGCTGAGTAAACAGTCGCTTCATTTCATACATATCCTGCGCTATTTGTAATTCGTGCCACTGACTAGCTGCGCCTTTCATACATCTTCCGAAGTAGAAAAGCTGTTCTTCTTCTGGCACTCCCTCATACAACGCTAACTTCTCGAATTTCTCAAGAAAACGAATGGGATTTTGTTTGTCCGTCTTTCCACGGAATGTTAATTCGTCGAATGGGTTTTTAATCCATCCGCCTCTCGGTAATCTCGCTTGTAAAGGAACTATGTCTAACGCTACTCGACCTCGCGCCTGTTCGTCGACATCCGTACGCGACTCTATTTTTTCCTCGGAGTGTACTTCCGATAGATCGCCTCTTGCATGTTGATTCTCGACGAACTCACGACTCGCTCGCGTTATAGCCCTCATCTCTTCGAGCTCCGTTGTTAACCGCTGAATCTGCTGTACCATATCTTCGTGTTGACGCAACATGTCCTGATTGGCATTTTCCCGTTCGCGGCTAAGATTTAGCGCCCTATTGTTTCCTTCCTCAATTTGCAATAAATTCTGCTGATCGTCCGCCATTGTGTTGGCGTCCTGTTCGACCGTACTGCCCTCTGGCGGTGGTGGTCCGTGTGATCGCGTGTACATGCGCGGTGGAGTACGTCCTACCGTCGCCATACGATCGGTTCTCGGGCACTGTAGCCTCTTACGGCGTATCGTTTTCGGCCCTATCTTGACGAAATTATTCCGCTGGGTGTACTCCGAATTTCGCTATTGTTACGTCCCGGCGGATCGCGGCCGCAGCGCGGAGCTCGGATCGTTCGCGAGGGACTAGATCGCTTTGTCGGGTCGTTGAACCAAGGGGCTCTACCCGGGGAAACCCGCGATCAAGGTATTCGCGATGGGCCGGCCTTCTAATAAACCGTTTTTGCTATATTGATCCTCACGCGTCTATTAGAGTTATGCGGTTCTTCGCGATGATCCAACAGGTAACGTTCGAAAGCTTCCTCTATAGGGGAACACACGCGGCACTCGTACGTGGGGCGATAGTCATCAATGATTTTGGAACACGCGGAACACTTATGTAAATCGGTGTTTGAACCGTATTGAATGAAATGCTTGAGCACCCCATTAAATTCCTGCCGTGCCGATCGGTATTCTCCAAAACGGCAATCCTCGCAGATAACGGCACCGGTGGTCTTATTGCGGAAAAGGAACGAGTATACGCAAATTCCGGTCATGAGCCATGTTTTAAGTGGGGAAGGAGCAGGAATTACGCCTATCGGTCGGCGGGTAACCGGGAGCTTAGGACACATTCGCGATCGCGTCGGTCAAGGTGTACGCTTTCTTAGTGGGCGTTGATTTGGGAAATAGAGACGATGGTTGGCTCAGGTTCGAGAAAGTGTCGCTCGCCGTTGTTCTCGATGGCGTTAGTAATATCGTGAATTATGTACCTACACGTGGAACAACCTAGCGGTCCCTGTAATTCCCCGATTACCACGTCGCACGAATCGCACTCCTCGACTTGATATTGAAATCCTATGTGCAAATAGTGTCTGAAGATAAGGTCGTATTCGGATCTTTGCTGAGTCGGTAAGTCGCGGAAACACTCTTCGCACAAGTAGCGCTGACTAACACGATGGCGGCGGCACGTGGTAAAGACGCAAATGGCGCGACCTAACCAGCTAGAGTACACGCGACGTTGCGTAACTGACATCCAAGAGGGGCCAGTCATACCGTCGGAGGTCGGTAAAAAGGGAACAAACCTTTACCATCGGCGGTCGGTAAAGAAACAATATTTACCATCAACGGTCGGTAAAACACGTACCATCAGCGGTCGGTAAAAGAACAAATATTTACCATCGGCGGTCGGTAAAGAAACAGCGGTCGATAAAGAAACAAACACTTACCTTGTGGGGGTTAATCGATCTCTAGGGGGTGACTTGCAGTTCCCCAGTGCTCTGGCGTCGCGGCTCCGTAGTGCTGGTGCAAAATCTCAGCGCGTCTCTGTGCGCACCGGGCGCGGCGGGGATCGTCCTTCCTGATGGAATTGATCCACCTCCAAGACGGAATAGACGGTGATTCGGTTTCTCTGATCGGAGTGAGGCGATAGCAGAAACGACGCACCATAAACGCTCGCGATTCTCTTGTTATGAAAATGGCGCGCACACGTTCGATGTTAACAATCCTCGGTTTCGGTTCCGCTTTGCACGCGGACTTCGCGGCGAAGTAATTCTCGTATTCTGTGTCCCCGGTGTAGTCGAGTTCAGTACCCAGAACAGGGGAGTAAGGGAGTTCGAAAAGGAAGCGTTTTAATCTGCGAGTGCGGTGTTTTTATCCGCCCTTCCGCGTCTTAGTCATTTATTAGTGATAGTGTATATATACGTGGGTGATTCCCGTTGCTGTGGTGATTCGACGTGCCGCTCGTACAGCACTGTCTATCTCCAGATTTTAGCAACTGGAAGCGTGCCGCTCGTACAGCACTGCCTCGTGTGCAGACTTCAACAACCGAAAGCGTGCCGCTCGTACAGCACTGCCTCGTGTGCAGAAGTGAACAAGGGGAAGACCAGTAACACAGACGCTTAGGCGTCGTTTCTTTACAAGGTGATATTCGCCAGGGATGTAGGATGAGAGCAAGGATATTGAATAAATGCAAAGACTATAGGTATGTAGGTAAAACGATAGTATATTACTAAAGTCTTATACAATGGCAATGTTGGTTACAATTTACTAATATTAATAGCGAAGTA